>CM067521.1:12711490-12973990 GCA_034509495.1 Acestrorhynchus altus
GGTTAGGGTTAGGGTTAGGGTTAGGGTTAGGGCTAGGGTTAGGTTTAGGGTTAGGGTTAGGGCTAGGGCTAGGGTTAGGGTTACTGTAAGGGTTAGGGGTAGGGTTAGGGTTAGGGTTATGGTTAGGGTTAGGGCTAGGGTTACACTTAGGGATAGGGTTAATACTAGGGTTAAGGCTAGGGTTAGGTTTAGGGTTAGGGTTAGGGTTAGGGTTAAGGTTAGGGCTAGGGCTTGGGTTAGGTTTACTGTAAGGGCAAGGGCTAGGGTTAGGGTTAGGGTTAGGGTTAGGGTTAGGGATAGGGTTAGGGAAAGGGTTAGGGAAAGGGTTACATTTAGGGTTAATGCTAGGGTTAGGGTTAGAGTTAATGCTAGGGTTAGGGTAAGGGTTAAGGTTAGGGTTAATGGTAGGGTTAGGGTTAGGGTTGGGGTTAGGGTTAGGGTCAAGGGCAAGGGTTAGGGTTAGGGTTAGGGTTAGGGTTAGGGTTAGGCTTAGAGTTAAGGCTAGGTAAAGGTTTAAGGCTAGGGTTATGGTTAGGTTTAGGTTTAGGGTTAGGTTTAGGGTTAGAGTAAAGGCTAGGCTTAGGGTTAGCGTTAGGGATAGGCTTAGGGATAGGGTTAGGGTTAGGGTTATGGTTATGGTTAGGGTTAGGTTTAATGCTAGGGTTAGGGTTAGGGTTAGGGTTAGGGTTAGTGTATGGTTAGTGTTAGAGTAAGGCTAGAGTTAGAGTTAGGGTAACAATAGCCTTAAATCTAACATTAGCTGTTTTTTTAACCTTAACCCTTACACTAACCATATCTTTTATTTTAATCCTAACCCTAGCCTAATCCTAATCCTAACCCATTTCCCTATCCCTAGCCTTAACCCTAACCCTAACCCTAAATTTATTGTACCCTTAAGTGTAACCCTCGCCTTAACCCTAACCCTAACCATAGCTTTTTTCTAACCCTAAACCTAACCCTAACTCTAGCCTTAACTCTAACCTTATCCCTAGCCCATACCCTACCCCTAGCCTTAACCCTAACCCTAGTCTTAAACCTAACAATAACCCTAACCTTAAACCTAACCATAACCCTAACACTATCTTTTATTCTAACCCTAAACCTAGACTTAACCCTTAACCTAACCCTAACCCTAGCCTTATCACTAACCCTAGCCCTAACCCTAACTATCACCTTAATCATAAACCTAACCCTAACCCTGCCGTAAGCCTCCCGCTAGCCTTTACCCTAACCCCAACCCTAGCCTGAACCCTAAATCTAACCCTAACCCAAAACTTATCCTTTACCCTAACCCTAACACTAGCTTTAATTGTAACCCTACCCCTTACCATTGCCTTACCCCTAACCCTAACCCTAACCATAATGCTATCCCTAACATTAACACTTACCCTAACCCTTTTCCTAGCCGTAACCCTATCCTTATCCCAATCCGTAGCCTTAACCCTTCCTTTAACCCTAACCCTAACCCTAACCCTAACTTTAACCCTAACTCTAGCTTTCATTCTAAACTTAACCCTAGCCTTAACCCTAACCCTTGAATTTATTCTAACCCTAACCCAAACCCTAACTTTAACCCTAACCCTCTCTTTCAATCTAACCTTAACACTAGCCTTAACCCTAACACTAGAATTTAATCTAACCCTTGGCCTAACCCTAGCTTTAACCCTACACCTAACCCTAACCCATACCCTAATCGTAAACCTAGCCTTAACCCTAACACTAGCTTTCAGTCTAACCCTAACCCTAGCATTAACCCTAAGTCTAGAATTTATTTTAACCCAAACACTAGGCCTAAACTTTACCCTAACCTTAGTTTTAACCTTACCCCTTACCCTAACCTTATCCTTAACCCTTATCCTAGTCATAACCCTAACCCAATCCCTAACCCTAACCCTACCCCTAACCCTACCCACAACCCGAAACCTAACCCTATCCCAAACCCTACCCCTTACCCTAGTCATAACCCTAAACCTATCCCTAAACCTAACCCCACACCTATCTAATATTATAATTCCTAACCCTAATTCTAGCCATAACCCTAACCCTAACCCTAACCCTAACCCCAAACCTAAACCTAGCTATTATTCTTACACTATCCCTATCCCTAGTGATAACCCTAATCCTAACCTTAACCCTATCTTAAATTCTAACCCTAACACTAACCCTAGCTTTTATTCTAACCCTAACCCTAACCCTACCCCTAATCCAAGCCATAACCCTTACCCTGACCCTTACCCTAACCCTAACTAACATTGTAACCCAACCCTAATTCTAGCCAAAACCCTAAGCCTAACCCTTACCCAAGCTTTTATTCTAACCCTCACCCTAACCCTAACCCTAGCACTAACCCTAACCCTAACTCTAATCCTAACCTTACCCCTAGCCTTAAACCAACCCCTAACCCTTACCCTAGCCTTAACCCTAACCCTAACTCTTACCTTAACCCTAGTCTTAACCCTAACCCTATCCCTAACCCTAAACCTAGCTTTAATTTAACCCTAACCCTAACCATAGCCTTAACCCTAACCCTATCCCTATCCCTAGCCTTAACCCTATCCCTGAACCTAACCCTAAACATAGCCTTAACCAAAGCCTTAACCCTAACCCTAAACCTAATCCTAGCCATATCCCTAACCCTTACCATAGCCTTAACCATAATTCTAAACCTAGCTTAAATTCTAAACCTAACCCTAAACCTAACCACAGCCTTATCAGTAACCCTAACCTTAACCCTAACCCTAGCCTTAACCCTAACCCTAACCTTAACCCAAACCCTAATCCTAACCCTATCTGAAATTCTAACCCTTACCACAGCCTTAGCCTTAACCCTAACTCTAACCCTAAACTTAACCATAGCCTTAACCCTAACCCTAACCCTAGCCAATCTTTACCTGCATAAG
The DNA here is from genome assembly GCA_034509495.1 of Acestrorhynchus altus. Taxonomy (NCBI): domain Eukaryota; kingdom Metazoa; phylum Chordata; class Actinopteri; order Characiformes; family Acestrorhynchidae; genus Acestrorhynchus; species Acestrorhynchus altus. Next base: position 12,714,391 of record CM067521.1, read on the forward strand.
GCACATGTTATGCTAATGAAGGGTTGTTAGTTTCATGATCATATCTTGAAAGATATGGGAAAAACGAGAATTCAAATTTGGTCATTCAGGCAATGGTTTTCAATGGACAGAGCCCAACTAACATTTCACAAGCCTGCAGACTAGCTGTTAAATAGAGGGGTCTGAAACTTTACCTGTATAAGGTACATCTTATGCAGCTGAAGGCTGATGAATTACATGACCATATGTTTAAAGATGTGGGAAAAAATTTGGACATTTAGTCAATTGTTTTCAATTGGCAGAGATAAACTAACAATTTGCAGGCCTACAGACTAGCTGTTAAACCTAAGGATCTGAAACTTTATCTGCATAAGATACATCATAGACAGATAAAGGCTCATGAGTTTCATCACCATACTTGAAAAGGTGTAGGAAAAATGAGCCTTCCAATTTGGTCATTTAGGCAATAGTTTTCAATTGGCAGAGCTAAACTAACTTTTTGCAGGCCTGCAGACTAGCTGTTAAACCTAGGAGTCAGAAATTTTACCTGCATAAGGAACACCTTAGGCAGATGAAGGCTGATGAGTTTCATTGCCATACTCTAAAAGGTGTGGGGAAAAATGAGCTTTCAAATTTGGTCATTTAAGCAATGGTTTTCAATGGACAGAGCATTTCATTAATATTTCACTAACATCCACTAACATTTCACAGGCCTTCAGACTGGCTGTTAAACCTAGCAGTTAAAACTTTACCTGCATTAGGTTCACATTAGGCAGGCAAAGGCTGATGAGTTATATAACCATACTCTAAAATGTGTGGAACAAATGAGCTTTCCAATTTGGTCATTTAGGCAATGGTTTTCAATTGGCAGAGCTCAAGCTAACATTTCACAAACCTGCAGACTAGCTGTTAATCCTAGGCATCTGAAACTTTACCTGCATAAGTTTCACATTAGGTTAATGAAGGGTAATTTGTTTCATTACTGTATGTTGAAAGATGTGGGGAAAAATGAGCTTTCAAATTTGGTCATTTAGGCAATGGTTTTCAATGGGCAGAGCTAAACTAACATATCACAAGCATGCAGAATAGCTGTTAAACCTAGGGGTCTGAAACTTTACCTGCATAATGTGGACCTTAGGCAGATGAATGATTTTGAGTTAAATGACCATACGTTGAAAGATGTGGGAAAATGAGCTTTCATATTTGGTCATTTAGTCAATGGTTTTTAATGGGCAGAGCTAAACTAACATTTTGCAGGTGTGCAGACTAGCTGTTAAACCTAGGGGTCTGAAACCTTACGTGCATATGTTACACCTTAGGTGGATGAAGGGTGATGAGTTACATAACAGCACATTCAAAGATGTGGGACAAATGAGCTTTGAGTCTGAAACTTTACCTGAATAATGTGCACCTTAGGCTGATGAAAGCTGTTGAGTTACATGACCATACATTGATAGATGTTTGGGAAAATATAACTTTCCAAATTGGTCATTTTTGTAATGGTTTTCAAAGGGCAGAGCTAAACTAACATTTCACAAGCCTGAACACTAGCTGTTAAAATAGAGTCTTAAGTCTGTAATGTTCTTAAGCTTAGTGTAATGATAATAATAATCCCTTTCTGTTACCAAAGCAACCTTACAAAACCAATGAAGTCACCATTAAAAAAGTGGGACAAAAGCCTTAACACTTGACCTTAGTGGCTGTGTCCAGTCAAAGACTAATGAGTGCATCATGTTAAAAGATTTCAGGCATATCTAAACAGATCAGCTGACATTCTATTTTATATATTTTTATTCCTGGTACTTCTAGGAAAATATGATAATATGGCAATATAAATTATATTGATTAAAGAACATACTAAAGCTAACTTTTACATGTAAATTTTACAGTGATTAAATTTATTTTGTAATAAACTGATTATTCTCACTGTGTAATGAAAACAGTATTTGAGGATGGCTTGAAACAAATCTTAGGCAGTTACATGTCATTTTCTTGGCTTCATATCTCAGGATCAGAGTGATCTCTAGACATGATACATATAAACTACAAGACCCCATCTAATCATGTTGATCTCATCATTGTGTGATGAAATATCAGTGAGTAATCCAGCTTGGAAAATGTCTAAAATTCACTCAATTCCAGTTTAAGATAATCTTTTATTAGAATTGCAGTATGGAAATTCATTGTTACAGCAGTAAAGGAGTAATAAAGCACTCAGTACAAGAAATAGATCAAGAATAGTATAATATAAACAGTATAGTATCTACAACATTAAAATGAGAAGTGGAAGGAGCTCTCCTCCGATGCATACTGCTATGTACATTCATAAAATAATAAAATAATAAAGGATCTTCAGGTTGTTTTTTGCTTTATTTTTTTTTTTTATTACTAAATATCCTTGTCACTCTAATCATATCAAAGAACTCATCAAAAAAATTGCCGCTCAGATACACAATCAAGTTGGATCAATTTTCAATGTCTGAGATATTAAGTGACTGTCTCCTATAATTACTTTTCTAATGTTCTGGTGAATAAAAGTACATCAAACTATAATAACATCCCATAAAATTAACCTCAAACACTCAAATAATTATAAATATAAGTGTTTAAAATATTACAAATTACATTTTTATGTTTGAATTACAGGGTAAAATATAACAGTAAAAAAAAACGCATTGAAAAAGCTTAAACAGTTATAACCCTTACACTGTATTTGGACTGTAATTCTGATTTTATTTGTATACGATTTAATAATAAATGACTCAACAATAGTGACCCTAAGCAGTACAGAGTTCTGGGATAAGTAGATGAGATAGTCCATCATTTTGTGAAATGTTTGGAAACCTGGTTAAATAATTTTTTTTTATGTTTCTTTTAAATTCGTTACTTCGATTAGTTTCTCTTTCTAATAAACAGAACATGTTATTTAACCTAAGACCTACTTATAACTATGTCCTTCTTGCTGCTGTATCTGATGATAGGATGCTTTTACAATGTGCTCCTGACAGCACTGGCTCATTCTTTAATGGGATTAACCTGCTGGGAGTGGGGTAGGGATGGGGATATAAAGATCTAGGCTAATCTGGCAGTGTGAGCAGACTGAGACCACAGCGTAATAAAACAAACCAAAGAGACCAGAAACATTCGACTGAACAGATCTGAATTCCACATCTCCTACAGTGTCCTGGGTTTGACCAACAAGAGGCCAGTTCTGGAGGAAACTCAGTACTGGATAAACAACAGTGAGGAGCCACCTTTACAAAGATGACACAGAAAAAGGTATAGATCAGATATTCCTTCATGTCTGTTCTAATTGTTGGTGTATGTATATATATATATATATATATATATATATATATATATAGTCAAGATCATACTGAAAGTGTCTGACCAATAATTGTGTAAAGATGTACGTTCCCAAAACATATAATACTGCGCTGCATCTGTCACAGGTTGGATCTACATATTCTAACGGTTGTTATGTGTAATGTGGCATTTTGCATTTTATTCATAGTATTTGTAGTACTCACATGTATATGTGACTACAGGTAGCCCCAACAGTCAACACAGTGGCAGGAAGTCTGCCTCCCAGCTATGAAGAGGCAAATGCAGGTAAAGACTCTCAATCATGATTTCTTAATTATTATTATTAGTCATTATTAATTAATAGTCATTATTAAAGAGTCATTTTTGCTGAATATCTGAGAGAGATGATCTGATGCACCTGGTGATCTTTACATCTGATAATTTCATATTTGGGTTCAAATATGAGCTGGTGTCATTCGAATTTTTGATATTATAACAAATTTCTGAAGTTTTATGGTCTGTTGTACAGGATGCCCAAGCCACTGTTACCCTGATGGCACGTTTTCATGGGAGGACAAAAACATCAGACGAATCTTTATCCGAAAGGTATTGATTAGAATACGTTAAAAGCTGGATAAACAGACCAAAACCAAAAAGAAAGAAAAACTTCAAATGTTCTTCTGATTTTAAAGCTTTAATCAGTAAACTGGACCTGAGCAAACATCTCTGTGTGTTCCAGGTTTATTTCATTCTAATGCTGCAGATGCTTGTGACCGTGGCCATTGTGGCTGTTTTCACCTTCTCGTATGTCACATTGTGTCTTACTCTGTCACATTTTGCCACACTCTGAGCTAAAGTGTACAGTGCATTTACTTTGGATTAGTATGACCAATGACTGTAAAACAGATTGAGGGCTTCTGTTCTATAAAAATGTCAAAATCACCCACCATATAGGCAGATAGGCTGCAGCTAAAACAAATGACAATATAGAGGAGAAAAATAAGAAGGAAAATTGGCTGTTTTGTCATTAAAACATAAGCAGATGGGTGGAGCTACACATCATACTGCAACCAATTAGCAGAAGCACTAGACTTGTGTTGGCTTCACTTTTGACAGTCAGTGTGCTGTCCACACCAGGGGCATGTGCTTGACCAGTGGTTGGGGTGGTGGGATATTTGGTTCATTTCACCCCTTCAAAAGCTGTGGTCCCTTGCACTTGTCTCATTCCAAACTGAGGGGAGGGGGTATGTTGTGTTCGAATGAGAGTAGGGGGAGAAAAAGAACTGGGTTTTTGAAAAAGATGCAGGCCTAGTGTCCCGTACCTTGGGCCTAGTACCACCCGTGCTTGATGCATTTTACAGTCTTTGCTCATAACAATCAAAAATCCACAATCAAATGATTAAAATATCTAGCTTTGAGTCAATTAATAATCAAATGTTCATTTAAATGTCATAAATATAAAATAGGACTTTTAAAATATTTTCAGAATATTCAAATTTAGATGCACTAATAAATAAATATATAAAAGTAAATGACATTCTGAGTGTGGGATGTAAGACTGTGTTTCTTCTGTTCTTCAGGCCACAAGTAAGGTTCTATGTTTTAACCCATCCTGGACTGTATTCATTGTGCAAGTAAGCAGGATCACACCACATTCATACAACACACTCACTGTCCAATTGAATTGAAACATTTTATGTCTGTTGTTTACAGAGAGCTCAGAATCACCTCATAGCCGCACTTTTAAAGAAACTGTTTTTCTACATTCTTCAGTCATTTCTCTGGTGTTGCTCTTTAAACACATTTATTTAAGCCCCGCCTACATACCACCGCTATTGCTCTAAACACACACAAACACACACACACACACACACACACACACACACATTCAAAGCCACGGTCCTACACAACATCCACCCAGTTAGCAGGAACATTTGGGCTAAGTCTGGTCCACTTTGAGCCACATTTGAGCTAAACATTCACTGCTATGGGTGGGTAGATGGCGCTCTCTCTCCCCACATCACACCCAGTGTGATGCTGTTTGGCACAGGTGTCTGTTATCTGTTGTATCAAAGCTGGGGACCTGAAGCTTTCCACCGAGTGCGTTGGCTGCCCAACAATGATGCAATGGCAGCAGTTCAGAAAACAAAGAGGCTCACTTCACATACATCGGAGGAAGCATGTGCGTGTCTTCAACATAGCCTCAACACATCAAATTCTATTTTATTATTTTCAGATATCACATCTCTTTAACCCAGCTTTATTCACCCTGTCTAGAGTTTTGAAATGTGACCCCTTAGACTGCAGAAGTTCAGGATTGTATGTTGATGCAACGTCCTGCCTCCACTTCACTTTAGACAGAACAGAACACAGCAGAAATCTTGTGATGGTGGTCTTCATGGGTGTGTGTGTGTGTATGTGATATTGGTAGGAGTGTATCAGGCACAGTTGTGTTACTTTGTACACACATCAGTGGGCCCCTCACCCAAAAATATTCAGATGCTCTGCATTCAGAGAAACTGGCCTCTGATGAAAGGCTAGAGGAAGATAACACACTTCAGTAATAGACGGGTCAGTAACTGTAATGAGCAAGGTTGAGCTACAGGGGATGGGTTTCTGATAAAGTGGCCACTAAGGGTTTACTATAGTTTATAACCACTATTTTCACAAAGTGTAAATGAAAGCTAACCTTCTTCTTTTCTTTATTTTTGCAGTTTTCTGTTTCTTGGAACGTATTTTGCACTATCGTGCTGTGGAGATTTAAGGTAATGTTTATTTTCCTGCTTTTATTACTGCAGTGGTTTTTTTTATCTTTAAACATTAACCTGATTTTTTTTTATTGTTCAACTGCAAAAATGACAGGAGGCAGTTTCCATGGAATCTGATTCTGCTAACAGTTTTTGTGAGTTGCTGTTAAATCTAGAGATGATTTTAATACAGTCATTGTACTTTTCTCTTTTTAACTGGACTCTTATTTTGGTTCTGTTTTCTCTTCTTCACAGACACTGTGCATGGCCTGCATGCTGGGTTTTGTTTCCAGGTAATGAACTGCATCAGCCTTAACAACAGCAACAACAACCTTCTACTACTACTACTAATGCAAGAACAACTACTACAACAACAACAACAACAACAACTAATCTCACTACTTCTACTACCACCTTCACTACTACTACTACTACCACCACCCCACTACTAATATTACTACTACTACAACAACTGATATAACTGCTACTACTACTACTACTACTACTACTACCACCACTACTACTTCTAATGCAACTACTTCTCCATCTACAACTACTACCACCACTACTACTACTAACTACTACTAACTAATAATAATAATACAACTATTTCTACAACTAACAGAATTACTCTCACTACTACTACTAATGCTACCACTAATAGAACTACTACTACTTTTACCATCACAACTACTACTACACTACTAAAACTTAGAGCAACATCTACTACTAATACAACTACTAATAATACAACTACAACTAATACAACAACAACTACTACTACTACTACTACTACCACTACTACTATTACTACTATTACTATAGCTATTGTGACTATTACATCTACTGCTACTACTACAAATATGCCTATGAATACTACAACTTGTACTACTACTTGTACTTCTACTATGACTACAATGACTATGACTACTACTAAGACTAAGACTACTACTACTACTACTACTTATACTCTGACTACAGTGACTAATACTACTACTGCAACTACTACAACTATGACTACTACTATGACAATTACTACTACGACTAATTTTATTATGAATATGAATACTACTATGACAGATTACTACTGCTACTTCTATTACTACTACTACTACTATGACTACTACTATGACTATGAATAATACTACTACAACAACTATAACTGAATAATGTTACATCTCTGTAGATGTAAAAACAATAAAAATTAATCAAATAGTTGCCAAAAAATACAAATTCTTCAAAATTGGAGTGTTTATTTGATCTTCTGAACAATTCTACAAAAAAGAAATTAAACACTATGCATGTATGACAGTGATTATTTGTATTATATTAGATTCACTTTGCACTGCAGTTTTGTTTTAACCCTATAATCTGTGATGCCTTAAACAGGTTTATGTACCTTTGAAGTGCATGATAAGCACATGGATGCGATTGTAGTTTCTTATTTTTGTAATGAATTACATTTGAATTAATATACATGAATGATTTCATTGAAAATTTATTTTAGAGAAATATCACATTACAGTTTAAAAAAAACTCAAATATGTTTGTTTTACTGTTGATACCGATTGAATAGTAATTTATTCTACATGAGCTACATGAGTTATATGAGCTATAAAACATACTAAAAGTAAACCAAAAAAGTTTTCTGTGTTTTCAATGTAAGGAATAAAATATTCAGGAAAATGCTGAACAAAATGGAACTTTTTCACAATATTCACATTTTTTTGTAAATTGGTAAATGAATGTGATCCTCCCTCCACAGCTTCTACAACTCCAGGTCAGTGTTGCTGTGTTTGGCAATCACTGCTGCAGTTTGTCTTTCTGTCTCAATCTTCAGCTTGCAGACTCAGGTGAGTGAACACTGTTGCTTACAAAGTGCTGAATGTGTTTTTTAATTAACCTCCTAGGACCTGGCGTCCACATGTGTGGCGTCCACACAAAGACCTGACTCTATGTGACATGCCACAGAAGAACATCATGCAGTTCCTTGAATTTCGAATGGACCTTCTTGGCTCAGCATGCCAATGACAGCTCTGACTTTTCAGAACAGGATGACCCAGATGTGTTTGTCCAAGGGGAAAAAAATGCTGCTATGTTCAGCCACAAAATAAATGTTTTGCACATCATAACTAATTGCGACTTCACTGTGTTCTATGAGATATCATATGTCCTCATACGTGGGCATCATTTTCTCAGAAAAAACATCATGTAAAAAGCTAATTCTTTGTTTTTACACTAATCAGGTGCCAAATAGTGAAGACAAATAAAAAATGCATGCCCTGCAAGAGTTTGGGTATTAGGAGGAAAAAGAATATATTGATATTTTGAGTTCATTACTACAAAAACCTTGTCTTTATACTTTAAAACTTGTTTGCCATTTAATCAAAAATAACTACTACATATAATGTACATTCTACCAGAAATGTTCAATTTATTTATGTCCTTATGTCCTTACAGTAAGTAAAACTTTCCAGGACAATTTATGACAAAAACATCAGGATGATTGAGGAAAATATACTTTATTATTTTCTGTCTTTAAAACATTTTGAAAATCCTATTTCCCATTGGAGAATGGGCAACATCTTTTATAGTTATGTTAATAAATAAAAGTTTAAAAAGTTAATAACAAAGTAGTAAAAATCATTCCGATTAATCGATTAAACATATATCATTATACATAGATTGTACAAATAAAGATTATTTTACAACTGTCCCCATATGTTTGTCAAGTACATGTTTTCATACATGGTTTAATCTTTGAAAATTATTGTTGCACATTTTTAATGAGGACAACTGATGCAAAAAAATTTACATTGTTGTGAAATTAAAACATGTTTAAAAGCTGTCTGAAATCTCACCAAGAGGCATGTAATAGTCTGTGAGGTCACAAAGGAACCCAAAGTATCAACTGACACCTTTGTACAAATTGATCAGTTTATACATTCTTCATTCTGAAATTTGTGCTGCTTTTATACAGCCTTGATAGAAAAGTGTCATAGTGTGGGAATCAAGTGTGATCTGTAATCCTGATTCTCCTCTTTCTGACTCTCTAGGTTGATATCACCTCTTACCAGGGTGTTTTGTTCTCACTCTGCATGGTCTTGCTCTGCTGTGTGCTGGTGATGGGAATTGTAGTCCCGTTTGGATATGTAAGTGTCTATAAATAGAACTAGGCCACAACATGTAAATCCCATCAGTACCTGTCTATCCACACAAGTGAACAAATTTAGTTCCCTGGTTGTAAGACTATATTTAGGGTTTTAATTCTCATCCACAGCATACGAGAAGATGAGAATAAAGAAACACACAGTACAGTATGAGTTATTCTCTCCAGTCGTGTGAGCTAATCTTACTCTGTTACACAGGTGCCCTGGTTACATGCAATCTATGGGATTGTGGGTGCAATCGTCTTTACTGTGGTAAGAACTGTGAACTCTCTAGAACAGATTAAAGTGTTCAGTAATCAGCATTTATTGCATAAACACTTCATGAAACACAACAGGGCTTCAGTGGATATTTTTCAGTGTCTCCTTTAAAAATTCAACAGGAAGCAAGATATCATCACAAAACCTCCGGAAAAGTCTCCGGATCAGAGCAGAGGAGGAGAATTTTTTGGAAAAAGCAGTTACTTTTAATGCTTCTGGATGCCCCCTTCTTTTACTGTGTTTCTTTGTTGGGTTTCAGAATGTCAGGATTAAATTTGACCAACACAAATTGACCAAGACCTGTGTTCATCTGCTCATCATACCAATCACACGTTTGTTTGTTTAGATCTGTGTGCTTGTTTAAACACACATCCTAGTTAAAGCTCTTTGCTGAATGTACATTCCTGTAATGTCTTTCCGTTATTCCCCAAAAACGTGTGGTTGGTGTGGTGCAACAGCTAACACCCCCAACAAGCCACCACACCATGTAGGAGACTGGGGTTTGATTCCCAGTCTGGGAAACTGTGCTGTGCTGCACCAAAAAAAGTCCTTGGGCAAGACTCCTAAAACTACTTAGATTTCCATAAACACTGTTGTGATGATTCTCCTTCTTCTTACTGGAATTCCACCTTAAATGGTGCATAATTTACAAAAGTGGCTTCATGACAGAATATTTTTAGTTTATTTTAAACAATTTATACACTAACCAACCATTATATACTGTAATGACCACCTCCTTGTTTCTACATTCACTATGTAATGTTTCAGCTTCACTGACCATACAGGAGCACTTTGTAGTTCTAGAATTACTGTCTGATCCACTTGTTCCAGCACAACACACACTGAGAACACATAGTACCTGGTCTGTGGTGGTCCTGTGGGGTCCTGTTTATTGAAGATCAGGGTAAACAGAGGCTAAAAAAGTATGCAAAACGATGGACTACAGTCTGTAATTATAGAACTACAAAGTGCTCCTGTGAACTCCATACCTGATAAAGATTAGAACACTGCTCACACCTGGCCATATTTTATTTCTATTCTTTTGTCACAGTTCCTGGCCTATGATACTCAGCTAATGATGGGGAACAAGCAGTACGCTATAAGCCCTGAGGAGTACATCTTCGCTACTTTGAATCTGTACCTGGACATCGTCTACATCTTTACTCACCTGCTTCATCTTTTTGGAGAAGGAAGAGAATAATCTTTCCTTCATCCTTCTGCTGTTAATCCAACATTCTGAGTTCTGCATCCATGATGTAGGTAGTTTTGCACAGCTGAACTAGGATATCAGAATTTCAGGGTAGCATACTGTCAGTGATTCAGAGGACTGGTAACCTTACCAAGCCCACAACATGCAGGGTCCACCATAGTCCCTCAGTAGACTGTCCATGTTTGTGGTGCAGTTATGACCTATGCGGCAGATGAGTCTGAGTTCCAGAGATGCCATGTTGTCCAAACAGTTGCTTGACCCCTCTCAGGCACGTTGAGTCCATGCATTCAGTCAGTGGAACACTGGGGAAGATCAGCAGAGTTATACCTGTATATTCTGTTGTATGATGAAATGCTGAGAATGCAGTAGTGCTCTGGAATGCTGGCTAATGCTTATATGAAGGATGCCTCTGCTGTCAGGACAAAAGAAATTAGGTTCAGTTTGGGTTTAGAAGGCATGAATAACACCATTGTACACTTAAAAGTACAACAATCCTTAAAGAAACTTAAAGAACCCCCATTACCTCAGATCCAAGTCTAAGTCAGTACACATTAGAATATACAAAGAGCAGACTGGTGGTTGGTATGTCCTTCTAGGGTTTCTGTTATACTATGTGGCATCTTGAGTCTTCTTTATAAGATGTTCCTGTTCTTTTTGTGGAATACAGTTCCTAATTTAACACAGAGCCCACTCATTGCCTAGGTGAGGGCTAGGGGTGAACTGGCATTTAGAAGAACTGGGAAAATGAAGAAATTAGCTGCTCAAAACTTAAATTAAAAAAATTCAGTGCCAGCTTTATAGCTTTGTTATAGAGAGACCCCCTCTCATCTTTTACAGCATGGAACACTAGTCTGACCTGCTGGGAGAAGAATCCAATGGGAACAGAAGACTGAATCTAAGATTTCAGATAGTCATTTGCCGTCATTGTCTTCAGTGTATAAATCTCTACTCCACCAAAAGGCCTTGAATATCAGTAGGGATTGTTCTTCCCCAGCGGTCTCTCTTTCACAGCTCCTTCGCTCTGGGAGTTGGTTCAGACTAAGTTCAGAACAGGGATATTTAGCAGGAGCATGCTCCCTCAGTTTAGTTTTCAGTGACTGAAAAATATGTTTTTATATTTTTGTACTTATAGTGGCTCTGAAATGTTATGTGCATTTTACGTGTATGTTTTGTTGATGTCATGGCACAAGAACATTTCAAACTGCCTGTGTGTCTCCTGACTGGTTCCTCTATGAGTGTTTACATGCAATAAATCATCTGATAACAGATTTTGTCAGCAATCCAAACAAACCCATTTATGTGCACTTAAGTAATTAGATAATGGGAAAACTCTAGATTTACATAAATCAATTTTACATTAGTGTGAATGTGGCAGGAGGAAGGCAGAGGCCCTGCTGGTTTGCCCCACAGTTCGTGCAGACTCAGAAAAATGAAAGAGTAAGCTATATATATACATGTACCGAGAAATCTAATTATGAGCTAAAGTTAATCTCTCTTTATTGAATTTTTAATCTGATTTGTAGATCTTCCTCTGATCTAAGACATTGTTAAAGCACCTTATCACTCAGTTTACACCTCACAGTCATACCATGTCCTTCACTGTGATTATGGATCAAAATTACATTTACACATGGTGGGAAAATCTATCAAAATCCAACTACCATGTAAAATACAAATATAAATAACATTTATATTTTCGGACTATGGGGGTAGTGTTTATTTTGATAACAATATGACAGCAAATTGCCTGTGTTGCTTATTTTTCTGGTTCTATTCAGAAATCGCCTCAGATTAGTTTTGCATGCTGTGCTCAAGTGTAAGTTTCTTACTCTCGCAGTTAATGTTTACAAGAGGACAATTGTTTCAGCCTGATCTTCTATTGAAAATGTCCACATTGTCCATTTTTTCACCCTGTAACGACTCGCTATGTTCTGAGGAAATGCAGTCTTCAGTGATGATGTCATTACTACAGACAAGGCCTCTTAAGAGTTGATTCACAAAAGAATTGATTCACAACTGAGTCAATTTATCAAACCTAATGTTACTATAAACCAGGCAAAATACATGAACCTGTAACCTGACTACCTTAATCAATAACTGACAGGTGACAACCTTAATCTATACCTAAACCTAACCTTAACCTACACCTAAACCTATCCTTAACCTACACCTAAACTTAACCTTAATCTGACACCTAATCTTAACTTTAACCTACACCTTAATCTACACCTAAACCTAACCATAACCCAACCTTAACCTACACCATTATCTATATCGTAAACTGAATTTAACTTAACCTTTTCCTAGACCTAAACCTAACATACACCTTAATATACACCTAAACCTAACCTTAACCTACAACCTAAACTTAACCTACACCTAAATGTAACCATAACCCAACCTTAACCTACACCTTTATCTATATCTTAAACTGAATTTAACCTAAACCAGATCTTATCCTACACATAAATTTAACATCTTAACCATAGTTAAATGAGGAATTCTTACTGTTTCTCCATTCACTCCAATCTACTGATTTCTTTAAGCTCCAAAGAGTTCATAAATAGCAGGATTACCGCCAACATTTTCTCCCAGCTCTGTGAGCGGGAGTCCTGAAGAACATAGTCAACCTACAGAAATGATTCTTTTTCTAGGAATTTTATTCATAGTCAGTTTTCAAATTAATCCGATAAAATGAAAGACAGATTCTGCAATGATTAAAAACATTTTTATTAAAAAAGAAAAAAATCAACAGATGAACTTCAAAAAAGAGTAAAACTGAGAAAAGATTTTTTTAACAAATAAAAAACAGAGTAACAGACAAAAACAGCATCTGTGGCACAGGAAGACAAACTGACCGGCTAGCTACACCGGCTAACATCCTAAATCAAAAGCAAAATATCAAAACACCTAAAACGTCTCCATTCTGCAAACTGTACAAAATGAGTTATTATATAAATAAGGAACATGTTAAAAAGCAGTTCAAGAGACAAGCCAAGCATCTGTTCAAATAGTTGCATTTTTGGACTGATCGACACTTCAAACCTGGCAAATTCTAAGTTTATGGACGGCTGTTGAGGCTAGGGAACGCAACTGTTAATCTCCCAACCCAATACAACTAAGTTGAAGAGACTCAAGTCTTACGCTATGAAAATATATCAATTAGAGATTTCACAGAAATTGCATATTTGTATACATAAACAAAACACCATGTTAGAGCTGCATAGTAAGACTAACATGTTATCTTTACACTATTGCTTTAGCAAGTTTTAACACAGACTCCTACGACCGAAACAAATCTCCTGGCCACTACATTGTCTACACTAACAGGGCGAGTAACTTAAGGCATGTTGTAATTTACACACACGTTTATGTACAACACACCTCTAAAACCAACAAGATACACTAGCATATATAGTTTGAACTATAAACAAATGTAGTACTTTAAAGTCTTGAGGCATTTACAGTACTGTACCACTACCCTTCTCAATGCTTTGAGGCACATTTTCAAACTCTGAATTCTGCAGGTTTGAACAGCAACATCCACTCAGATTTCTTTTTTTTTCCGATGTTCTGGTTAACATGGCTTTTATCTAATGAACTGCTTGAACATGCCATTATAGCAGCCAACGTTTTGAAGCTATGAAATAAGCTGTATAAAAGCAAAAAAAAAAAAATGCATATTGGTGCCTTTTCTATGAGATAAAACTCAACATGTACAAACTGTCATATCAAGCTACACTGAACTAAAGAAGAATTCCACAGAATATTCAGAACCGAGGCATAATTTATGATTTAAACAGACTCATTCAGAATGGGTTCAGTTGGTGGGTTTGCTGGGAAATGCTCTGTTCTAGAGAAAGTTACCCAGTCAGTTTTGTTCACAGTGGTGATGAATGGAAGCTCTAAAAGCTCCCTCACAGAAAGTTATTACACCAAATGGTTTGGAATGGAATACACTGCCTGTTACCTGAGACACTGTGTCTAATTTGTTTCAAAAGAACAATGATGCAGCAAAAACAGTCTCGGGATAGTGTGTGGTTAACATTGGTTTGGTTCTCAAAAACAGGCCTGTAGTCAGCTTGATAATGACATGGTAGTCATTTTGATCTGCTGGAGAATGTTAGAGGAGGCAGGTAACCAGGACTGACACTATGCAAGTGAGTGTCAACCAGAGCAATAACGCAATGGTACCAATGTAGCGACTGGAGGCCAGAATGTAGCATTTCTGGACAAGGGTAGTAGCCTGTGTGTTAAAGCTGCAGTAGATACTGGACAATAACCATACTCGCTAATTAAGCTAATATTATTTAGTTTTATTCGAAAATGACCCACTTATACTTACAACCCAACTTATACTTATACCCAACAACCACGGGGAGTGTAGAGAGTCTGCTAGTGTTGCTCTTTAAATTCAACTTCCATTAAACTGGTGGAGGGATATATGCAGGTGTTGTGCAGCAAGAAATAGAGAAGAAAACTGTATTTGTTCAGGTTTTCCACTATTCTCCTATCAATACAAAACTCACAAGACTTGTACATTTACTGGTGGGTTCAGATAGTTAATAAATGGCTGTATTTGTGTTGTAGTCATGGTCACTGACACCTCCCTGGCAACAAGGTGAAAGTGGACCACTGTAAAATGGGTTATTGATTTTAAAACATAATAAGTCTGTGCAAACCTGTTTGAGGAGATTAGATTTTCTATATGGTAGACTAATTTGTGTGGTCCAAGGGTGGAGCAGCAGTGGCTGCTGACCTTATCAAGCCAGTGGACCATTATATGCTTGCTATTTGGGCTGTTTCCATTCACCACCACTGTAAAAAGGTTTCTGTACAGTGAAGCACAATTTCACACCACTCCCACTCTGAATGAATTTATCTCAAACACTGAATTATGCAAAGAATTTCAGAAATCTGGTGGAATTCCCCTTCCACACTATCCTATACACAGAACGAATAGTTTATATTTGCTCAGGGTTGGTCCTGACTGGTTCCGTAACAAAATTCATGATTATGCTAAAACGATTAACGATCACTAGAACCTTAAAGCTTTATTCATTTATTTATTTTAGATAGAATTGAATTTGCCTCTTCCTTCCTTCCTTGCAAATATGACCTGCGCCTACAAATCTCACCCTTTTAAATATGACTTTAATAATCTCACATAATTTACATATTTCATCTCATCTGACAGCTGAATAAATAACTAGTAAAAAAAATTGAACATATGATTTAAAAACTCAACACTGTACTGTAACAACTTGTTATTTCATAGTTTCAAAACTGTATGTTGTGTTTTTGGATCTGTAGTGATGACTGATACGATTGATCAGCTTCCATATAAAAAAGCAAAAAAAAAAAAACAACAAATATTCATTCCTTCATGAGGTGAACTGCATGTTGTAACCTATGAAATCTGTT
Organism: Acestrorhynchus altus; assembly: GCA_034509495.1. Taxonomy (NCBI): domain Eukaryota; kingdom Metazoa; phylum Chordata; class Actinopteri; order Characiformes; family Acestrorhynchidae; genus Acestrorhynchus; species Acestrorhynchus altus. Next base: position 12,730,485 of record CM067521.1, read on the forward strand.
TAGTAGAGAGTATAAACAGTTCCGCCACATCGACGGAGAACACAAAAGATGGACAGAAGAAAAAAGAAAACAGGAAAAAAAAAACAGAACTTGTTCAGAGTTTCCAAAAAGGCATCATAATGTTAAAGCCAACTTTGTTTTTTCATCTTACAGTGCTCCCTGTGCTGCTCAGATTCAAATCATAGACCTCTAGAGTCTGAGTCATGCTCATATCAGGATCTGAGCTGGATTTCTCTCCATCTCACCCTGTGCTAAACACACGTAATTAAACCCCATACAGTAAATCCTGCCTTTTAAATCCAGAGCCAAAGAAGAGTTTTCAAAACCTGTCTGAGAGAAATCCAGATCAGACCACCTCCTCAGATTTCCTTACTTTGAATAAAGTTGACACAACTTCATAGATGTTTATGAAATGGGTTACAACTACTAAAGAACATGATAACTGTCTGCTCTCGTCAACAGAAACGAGCCTGCATCAACAGGCTTCATTATCTTTGGTAACACATAATAACTAGACCATTAAACAAAATGTCATTTGGAGTGAAAGACCCACTTTTCTTTCTGTTATACCAGGTTCACACTACACAATTTTAGCCCGGATTTTTAAGTCACTATCTGTTGGCTCGGTCGCAATGTGTGAACTGCTGAAAGACAAGATTTGAGAACTCACAGAATGATCGTGGATGCCTCCACGTCTGCAACAACTATCCAGCATAGAGGTGGAGGGAATTATACAATATGAACAAGCCCATACATTTTAGTGCTTTACTTGCTCCCAACACACTGGACTCCACCCTCATTAACAACTTATATTTAGAGTTGGACATACACTTAGGAAGAATAATGTCTGTTCTTGCATGTGACAAAACATGTTTTTGGACTCGTGAAAGGTCATTTTTGAGCTATATAGTGCATAAATCACAAGCACTTAAAGACTCCTGATTACAATATGTTGTGTAGCATGAATAGTACAACGATCTGACAGCTCTGAAAGTTGTGTAGTTTCAAACTTGAATAAAGAACCTTTCAGTGTTGTAAATGAGTTCTGCACCTTGGTAAGGATCATGAAGCTCCACATGATGTTAAGATTTAAAGAGCACTGCCAAAGACATTCTCGTGCAACCACTGACGCTAGTTCTATTCTACCCCAGCCTTCAATCTCAACAAGTTCTGCTGTTCTTCATCACAGAAGAACATTTCTCTCACAAAACAAATTTGTGTTTTTATCATTGGTTTTTGCATGCTCAGAGGAACACAAAGGCTAAGATGTATATTGTGTCCCTAGCTGTTTCACAGAGTCAGCCCTTAGATGCTGTTTAGGTGGTGTTGTGAAGGTAGTATGAAGCTTTTTGTGTATTTGAGAGACGTCATATGCAGTGCTGTGTGAGGCCCAGTTTTCCTAGAGCATGAGCACCAACAGACAGTTCAGGGTGATGAACACTTGAAGAATCAACTTTATTTTAATGTTGACCGTTCAATCTTTGCACCAAGGACACCAACCCTGCTCACAGAGAGCTACGTTCCTGCAGGGTTCAACCAAAACACCCCATTCAGCCAATCAAAAACTTCTGGAGGCAGTAATTAGTTGTTATGGTTGAGTCTGTTGGAAAATAGTTCTCCAGGAGCAGGGTTGGTGACACCTGCACTATACTACTGCTGGACAAATGACTTTTACAGTGATTTCACTAAAATGCATTCCAATCACCCCAGTATTTCCAAACCACTGGGAGTGAAAGAGCTCGAGGAAACCCTATGCAGTTTCAAGTTCCCTTCAAACTAAATGACGACTGGAATGAACCTAGTTAAATTGTGTGAAAGGTCATTTAGTGTATAAGAGGCATAGAATGTTCTTTGAAGCCATGTAGAGTTTTAGACCAGTTCTCAGCAGTGACTAAATTTTTATTTCTACACATCAACAACCAATGTATCATTTGCAGATCCAGATAAATACAATGGCTGAAATTAAGCCCATAATGAAGAAGCTTGTGTTTTCAGCACTGTTGGGAATTTCTCTTCTGCTAGACACCACATGTGTCTGCTGGCTGCCAGTGGCTCAGAAAATCTGATGAGAATTCTGACAGAAAATCTACTTTTGTGATGAGCTTCGGATGTAATTTCAGAAGAAAATCTTTCTTTTTCTCTGCTCTGACTCCTATTTCCAATAAATATGTCAGGGATTCTGTTTTTGGTCCCACATCATCAACTACAAAAACACCATAAATATACAAGTGCTCATTACAGAGGGAGGTTATAGTTTGAACAGACTAAGCTGAACCTAGACAAACCTAAATGTACAAAGGCAACAGAAGTCACTATGAAGTTGTCACTATCATTCCCCAGCCTTTTGCTATACTCTACCGCAGCTTCCTGCAGTTTATCCATTTCCCTGCTCTAACAGACTTACTAAACCTGGAAATGAACAGGTGATTTGAATCAGCTGTGCTTGACCAGAATGAGCACACAGCTGTGCAGGAGTCTGGCATTCCAGGACTTTACTGTATATCTTTAACCTCTGCAATTTTATAGCCCCTCATATGCTTTTTTGTTCTGCTTCTGTTCAGCAGTTTCATATTTGGTGTGGAAAAATTGTGAGTTCATTTACAAAACATCTGAAAGTATGTTTCTGCCACAAATCTGTGTGAAAGGCTCTTTACTTGAATAAATGCCTGATTAGATAAAGTAGGTGATGGAAATTGGGAATGCTGGGCTTCCAGGAGATTTTCTCACTTTTGCACAGCACTGCATATGCAAAAATATCCCCCCTTTACTGCAGCAACAGCTTCTACTAATCAGGGAAGGATTCACACTGGATGTTGCATCATTGCTGCGAGAAAAAATTGACTGCATTCAGTCCCAAGATTGGGAGCATCAGTAAGGTCAGGTACAGATGTTGCATGACTATTTCTGCCACTCCAGTGATCTCGTTCCAAAGGTACTGCATGGAGCTCAATCACAGAGAATGCAGCTTTACTGCTCCACAGCCCAATGATGGGGGGGTTTCTATAGACCTGTAGCCCAGTATTTCTCAACACTGGTCCTGGAGGCACTCCTGTCCTGCACATGTTAGCTTTAACACACATCATGCCTCTGTGAAGGGATTGGACATGAGCTGATTAGTTGACTCAGATGTGGAGCAGGGTAAGTTCTAAAATGTGTGGGGTACGGGTGCCTCCAGGACTAAGGTTAGGAAACACTGCTCTAGCCCACACATCTTGGGTAAGATGGTTTAGGGTTGTGTGATTATGGATGCTTCTCTCTGGAGATTCTAAACAAGCTGTACAGTGAATGCTTAATGCAGCTGAATTCACTGAAAAGAGGTGTCCAAAAACTTTTGGACATTCAATGAGGGGAAACGTTTTCTCCCCAAAACCAAACCAGTGCAGTGAAGGTAGGATGTAAGAAGAAAATGATCCTAGCTGTTACAAATCATGCAAATGCAACTACCTTGAGTCCTATGAGACAACACTATCCTACAAGTTCCTTTTCTATAACTAAAAGATCTCAAACATCTACCAGGAAGAAAACAAACAAAAAAAACATGACCTGAAGGCCACTGGAAGAGAAAACAAAACATACTAGACTTAATAAAATCACCAGATGACATAAAACAGCAGCACGGCAGAAACAAAAGAATAAAACCCTAAATCCTGCTAATTCCCACAAACTCCTTTTAACAGCAACATTATGAGAGACAGCTCCTCGCACACCTAAACTCTTTTTATTCTTTTTCTGCACAGAGTTAATAAACAAACCCAGCACCAAAATCGTCTTCTATTTATACTCCTTTTCTCACCGATAATTCCCATCTAACGTCACCTGAGGAGGCTGCTTTAGTCCCACACACATGAGAAGCCTGAGTCAACTGAAACAAGCGTCTCACGCCATTCCAGAAACACGTCGTCACACGACTTTCCTTGTAATACTATGGTGGTTCTAGACAGGTGATGTGAAGGCCTTGTCGTGACGACTCTACCAGAACCTTTTATTTGGGGCGACTATCCATCTAAAACCACTTAAAGTCACTTCTTCACAAATGTTCAACCATAAATTAAGCTTATTTGTGCAAAATACTTCTTTAAAAATCACAGTGAAGTGAAGCACAATGATAATTAGGCAAATTGTGAAATTCAGAAATGCTGAAATCATGAGAATTTCATTCAAATCTGGATTGAAAAAGATCAGACAGCAGACATTTTCTTACCAAATCCAATTTTTTAGGCTTTTTAATGTAACCTATATCCGACTTCCAGGAATTTCGGTTCCATCTTCCCCAGCATCACAGGAGCTATCAAGGAGTTCCAGTGGTTGACAGCTGGGCTTATCACAGGGAATGATTTCGAGCTCAATGTAAAAAGGCCATGTTGTTTGACCACGCCCACTTCAGTTATGAGGAAAGCGGAATTGAGGGAAAAGTCACATTAACTCCAATCTTGCTGTTCAGGCTCCTTTTGTGGCCAATCGGATATGTATCTCACGTTAAATATGTTTCCCAAATCAAAATTAAAAAATGACACAATGAGTGGGTCTTGGCCGTTCACACACCTCCACACATACACATTTGTGTCACATAATGAGGAAGATCGGATATAGGTCACTCTACCATGCTGTGTTAACGTAGCATCTGTGTTGAAGTTATTGATTATTTCTGAATACGTAAAAATAAGATGTGCACTTCGAGCTACGCAGACTGGGGTTTGTGCGTAGTTGTATTCAGAATGTATCAACACATTTCATTATGCGACGCAAGCAACAGGTGCATTCCAAGAGACACTGCATAGAGGTGTTACAGTGACAGCCAAGTCTAGACCTGCCTGCTTAGTTTAGCCAGTAAACCCATTTGGTGGACCAGTTTTATTTGATGATTGATCAGCCAAAATCTGATCACTCAAATGACAGGTGGTCAGAGACTCATTCAACCACTTCTCTTGTAATGTCTGCATCGCTCCACCTGAGTCAACCACGTTACTTCCCCAGGTCTGCAAATATGTAATTACTGCGAGAACACACATTCCAGAATCCCGAGGTCTATGGGGGACTGCGACGTTTCTGTCACTGCACCTAAACTTTAATATATCCTTCCAAATTTCAATGTTTAAGTCAAACTGGCAAAAAGAATCCTCTTAGAGGTTGTGTATTGTATTGTTTGTTCATTTAATTTATTTTATGAGTTATATTTTGTAAGTGAAATCTTAGAATATGAAATGTGTCTGGGTTTTAACTTCACTTTTCCACTGCATGGCCAAACAGTTCTGAGCACAGAGGACAACCTTTAAGGTGGCTTTTTCACATGGACGCAATTCGGCACATAACATTTACAAACAGTTCTGAGGCCCAGAGTACGGTCAACAAACTGTTCTGAGCCCAGTTTTCTCAGCATGGACAGTAAACCGAACTGTTCAGGAGGATGGCTTAAATATACAGGGATCCGCTGACTGGCACCACATTTGGTCTATTTGATTCCAATGGTGAAGATGCAGTTAGTTCTATGCATCTTTACAACTGAGTTAGTTTCAAACAGAGGTCACACATCTATAAGATGGCCTTCTTGATGAGTCTTTACAGTGTAGTATTTGCAGGTAAATTAGATGATACAGATGAATCACAGCTTCAGCTACATTACAAACAAAACGAACTGGAAGACTGCATGGAAGATTTTGCATCTTTGACAACTAATGTTGAAACAGATTAAACTATCAAAAGAATTTAGTTAAGTCTTATTTAAGTAAGATCGCACACATCCGACAACAGCAAATTCACATTATAATGAGACGCTGTGCGTTCTAATTGGTCCGCAACAGCACAAAATGGTGTTTGGGCCTGCAGTGGAAAAGGAGACATCATATATTTTATGTGTGCTACATTGTGAGATGTGAAAGAGGCACAGCCAATCAAACCACAGCTCATTTACATATATCAGTCTTAAAGGCACAGTAACAGAAACAGCGTTTGATTTTGATGGATAAACAGGTTGGAAAGAATGAAAATACGCAGGATAAAATGCAGGGCATGTTAAAATGCTTCAACAGCAGTTTAGTAATTGTTCTTTGTAGTAACAGTTGTGACTGATTACTGATGTGGAGCCGCTCTCTTTGAAATCAACTCCCAACCCGAGTACGAACATGTACTGCTAGTCAAACCCACCTCAGCTACAATCAGTATAGTGTAGCATCTGATGACTAAGGTTTGTGTTACCCCTTTAGCTCACACTAGTGTTACATGCAAATATATGATGGCACACAACACTTGTGCCAGATGTAGATTTATAAATCTGCCTTTGATCACAAACTCTACTGACTAATAATTACCACTGCAAATTCCTCAGCAAAATAACACATTCAGTTAATAAGGGAGAAATATAACTGACACGAATTAATCAGATGATATTTTCTTTTTACATTTTCACACGGCATTACTGACACGTGTCCACATAGTTATGACTCCATATATAGGAATGTAACACTAATTTATTGCATTTCTATATATATTCTAATTTTTCATATGCTGAAATATATTTCTGTAAAATGAAGCAGTCCTACCTTATGTATTATTACTAATTATGTTCTAAAATTAACCGAATTCGCACAAATAAATAATAAAATGATTGTCTGTTGCATTTTTATAGAAATAAATAAAAAAACAAAACTCAGATATTAATTTCTATAAATCACATTTTTTTGTAGAATTCTTTGTTAGATGTTTTTCATCGGGCTGAGATGAAGAAGTGGCTTTAAATGGTTCACTCTGACATACAAGGCTAAAAACATCCAAACAAATTCAAAATTATGACAAATAAAATGCATTATACGAGCCTGAATCTGTACAAAAATAACTTTCTGCTGCTGATTGAAAAAAATAAACAAAAAATAGAAAATAAAAGCTTGCATATTTTACAAAAAATCAAACCAAAAAAGAGAAAACATCATAAAAGACACTTTGTGTTTGAACTTTCTTTTAAACTCCAGAAATATTTCTTAGACATAAAAATTTGCTATTTTGTAACACCATGTCTTTTCAACCCTTTTCACAGATTTTTTTTTGTTTTTGTTTTTTTTTGTTATCAAAATAAATCAAAGCTCCTCCTCTAAAATCCCACCTTTGGTTGAGCGACTCACAAAGAGTCGAGCGAAAGATGATTGATGTCCTTTTTCTTTCTATTCTACTTAAAAAGACATGTTCCTTTTGTCATCCATGTTTGTCTCCTGTGTTGCTCATGGGTGGAAACCCAACACCCTTTCTGTCATCCAGGGCAACACGTACCAATCACTCCCTCTCCTGCGGGACAAGAGGAGGAGTTTCATAGTTTCCATCACTTCGCATCATACTTATAATGACCAAACTTTAAAGGATAGATGATTAATTCAACTAAAACATTTTTAAATACTATTACACATGTTGTTTATAGTAGAAATTCATTTGAATATTCATTATGGAACTTCACACACATTATAAAACCTAGTATAACAGAATAATCATCATAAAGCACATAAATGTCTGTGTGTAAAACTCCAACAACTGAAGAATAATCAATGAAAATGTTTTTAATTAAAGTCATAAATTCTCTGTAACTCTCTGTATTCATTAAAGGAGCAAGAAAAAGTTCTGTTTCGTCAGCTGTGCTTCTGGAATTATAACCATTTCATTACTTACGCTGTCTTCACTACTTCTCACTTGGGAAGTTGTAATTATGAGTATGTCACATTCAACTGCTTTTTTATCAGCACAGCCTGCTTCTACTTTAAATGCTTGAAGGTCATCTCAACTCGGGAACTATGATACCAAAATTATCTCACAATTGAGATACAACTTGAGGATGTTCACATGAGTCAGGAACTCATATTTACTATACTTCCGATAAGATGTGCACAGTTGGAAAGTAATTCTGCATTCTGGTTCTCCGTTGATTCATTTAAAATGGTGTTGGTAACAATCATGTGACAATTTCTTTCCCAGTCAAGAAAACTATCATTTTAATTCAAAGGTAAATTCATGTTTCTGTATTGTTATTTTGTTTACCTTAGCTTCATTTGTTATGCTGGTAGGAGTAATTTGTGTGTTCTGCAGGAGTTTCCATGGAAACCTGTTGTTGTTGTCCACTGTTTTCCTGCAAACATGTACAGAGGATTTAGGCTGACAACACAAAGAGCAGCTGAACACGGCATGATGAATAAGGAACATCAGTACAACTCTTACCTCTACTGGAACACTAGAGGGAGGCACTGGGGTGTATTGTGGGATGTAAGTCCCTTGCATAGTAGTGTTTGCAGGCATGTACTGTGGAAAGCAAGACAAACATGTTGTCTCACTAGGTATTCCTGAAGGATTTATTTATGTCACTGTTAAAGCAGTTGTTCAGACACAGCTGAACTAAGAGAAAGACCAGGCTGAGCTCTGTAATGGCCTTTCATGGCATTTAGAGACATAAAGAATGGAAGAGTGAAAAAATACCGTGCCAGCACTCCCCAGCGACAGGTGACTGAGCTGCTGGGCGAGGGGGCCCATCATAGAGGTGGGCTGGATGGACATGGTGTGGTCCATGGTTGGGGTCAAAACCGTCCCCTTAAGAGAGAAAGAGTGAATATTCATTTGCAGTTCATCTTAAGCAAGTCACAGACACTGACCCTGGTGTTCAAATTGATTAATGATTTATGTTGTTTGTTGGAACTCTCACTCCAGGTAATAATCAAAATCAGCTTTACTGGTCTGGTATGTTTATTCATTCAAGAAAGATGCTGTGTGTTGGAAGAAGCTTTCTGCACTCAGGTTATTAACCCTCAGTCAGCTGAAGTGTCCAGCTAAAGTCTTTTGTTTCAGAGATAGACATTGTGTGATAAACCTTCAATCCAACTCAAAACAGTAATCTCACTCAAATGCAGATCAAAACAACCACATTGAGACCCTTTAGAGGAGGTGGTCGGTCCATTCCCAAACAGACTCAGGAGTTTGTTTGTAACATGAACAAGATGTGACCTTGATCCAAGTCAACTATCAGGTCTAATCCACAAGCTTCGGTGGAGCTCAAGTTAAAAACCTGTTACTGTAACTAAAATATATTTAAACGAATCAATATTGAATAAAACTGAATCCAGACCTCGTGAAGCAGAACTGATTTGGGAAATCACTTTGACATGTTTCCTTTGAATGAAATTCTAAACTTTCTGTACATTATTCGATTTTTTTACACACACTAGTATTATTAAGACACTGTCTATTCATTTTTACTGGTATGAGGTGATGAAAGGAAAGACTGACGTGCTTGTGTTCAATTCTGACACACAGTAAACAGGTGAAGAAGGGAGAAGTGAACTTACTGTCGGCTGCATGAGGTATGACTGATGATGCATCCAGGAGGGACTGTGCACCTGCGGAGAAAAGGACAGCCTGATTAAGAAGAAGACAGATGATGTTAAATTGAAACACAGGACCACTGACAGCATTTCATCAGCAGATTTATCACATGATGATCCTACATGTCCAAAAGAATTCAGCCGCTTGATGGTGGTGGACCCAGGTATACACAGCCTTATGATCCGCATAGAAACATTCTGGAGCAACAGTGAAGGCACCACCCTAAGATCACTGTGTTCAATGCCAAGCATGGGCTGTGGCACAGAATTGGGCAGTGGGGTTCTCTAGAATGATTGAGCTCCATACAGTTCCATTTGGATGAGTAAGAGAGGCAGAATTTTTTATCCAACATGAGAATCTGACCTCAGCAATGCTCTCAGATGACACTCAGACTATTATTCTTTAACTGCATAAAATAAAGCAAAATTCAGTAAATGTGAAACATAACAAAAAATAAAAGATTCATAAAAGAGTCTATTAAACTTTATTTTTGCTGGGTTTTTTTTTATATCGAGCATGGTTTATGAGAAAACCAGCAAGTGCTCCCCCTTGTGGGGGCACTATAGCATTCTTCATTCCCTAATAAGCAGAAAAACCTACACTTTGTAAGATTTGTAACATTTTTAGACTAGAATGAGCTATTATACATGACAACCATGTAAAGTGTCATTTGGCCCAGTATAAACCAGGGATGGGCTTTCAGTTGAGAAATGCCTAATGGGTATAAACCCACTACATACACATGAATTCTCAGGGAAGGTAAAGAGTTAAACTGCTTTTCAGTAACAATAACCTACTACTAACCTAGTAATTATAACTGCTTGATCTTTTGTTGTTTTTAGATTAGACAGCAGAGAGATATTCAAGGCCATGTAGACAGACAGCTGGCACGCAGATTAATTACACAAATAAAAGCTATAACTCCGCCCTGAATGTTCAGCACTTCACTGATGTACTGCTTCACATGCTATAAAATTTAATGAGCAAACAGTTACAAACATTTCCTGTATGTTTGAGTGTGTTCAGACTTCTACCCCTGGCTCTGTAATGTTCTCTGATAAAGGAAAATCACCCTTTGCTCATTTTTTGAAAATGATAGTGTGATGTCGTTTGTAAACACTGCTGAACACCCCAGACTTTCTACTGCATAAAGAGCCAGTTTAACGTTTATTGTTTTTGTGATGGCACCCGAAACGAAGATTCAGATTGTGATGAGATAAAACTTAGATTGATATAAACAATATTTATTAAACGAAATATACAGAGGTACTGTCTCTCAGTATGGCGTCAGGTTTAATGCAACGAGACATATAATGCATGCCAGACATCTCCGAATGGAACTGTACAGATTCCTAATGCTGTCCTGCGATAATCCATCTCATGCAGCTTGAATATTCTCACTCAGTTCCTGCAGATTTTATGGTAGGGGTGGAGAATTGATAGCACATCCAATAGCATCCCACACATTTTTATTTGAGGATAGATCTGACTGATCATGGCATAATATCTGTGTTTTTAAGGCAAGCTCTTGGGCAGGCAGCAGTACGCGGATGAGTATGTCGTCCTGTTGGAATAGTGAACATGGAGTATGTGCTCAGGAAAGGTAGGTCAATGGTTGCAGGACCTCATTAAAGTAACGTTGGGATGTCAACATGCCTGCAATGAAGACCAAAGGTACTTTTACTTGGTAACTGTACAAAACTGCACCCCACACAAACTGTTGATCTTGGGACTGAGACACGGCTTTATTGCTGGTGGGACTTGTCACTGAAGATCCTTGTCACTGCCATCCAGCGTGAATCCACGACAGCCTGGCATGAGACCATTGCAATCCGTTGATTCCTTCTGGGTGCAACTATTTTTTGATGATTGACCCTTGTGTTGTGAAGGCTTCAAGATGAAATGTATCTCCCCAACAAGAACAATCAGCTAATTTAGGTTCCCTGCTCAGTATTTAAGTATGAAGGAACACTGTGACCACCAAAGAATGTGAGGAAATCAGAGATAAAGTTCTAAACCAGCATAAGACTGGAAACGATTACAGAATAATGTTCGGGAGCTCTGCTGTATCAACTGTGGGGAACTGGAAATGGCATCTTTTCCCTCAGCACAAAAAAAAAAACTTGTCACTGAAATCTAAGAGCTTGTTCTCTAAGAGTTGGAATGCTGTATTTTTAATATAGACACAGAAATTTTAAACCCACTTCGGACACCTGACCACCAGGGCGAGAGAGCCCACCACTAACCTGGTAGGACGGCACTTGAGAGGGCAGGTACGGTGACAGAGAGGTCTGGGTGATCATTCTGTTGGGAGCGATGCTGTACGGAGACGAATAAAACCTGAGAACAATAACAAATAGAAAAGCATTAAAGCTTTATCTGTTCTGCCCTTGTTCTGCCTGTACATTAAACCCTGAGATGCTCAGCTTTATTACAACTTAACTCATATTATTCTGTAATTATAGAAATTAGTTACTAATAAGTTACTGAGAAGCCTGGACCCACACACAGTTCCTCAGCATTAAAGACCTGAATTTAATTTACAGCACATCAAGAAATACTTCAGCACATTTTAGTCTAATCCCTACCTGCTATCTGCACCATACACTCTTCAAGGGTTCTTTAGTAAAGAAATGGTCATAAATAGCACCCTGAACATTCAAAGAACGCTTTGTATGGAAAAAAGAGGCGGTGCAGGTCAGGGCTGTTGTGGATGCATGCTTCAGAATCAGGAGCAGAAGCTCGAGCCTGCTCACACCATGCGTTTTTCCCGCACTGACAGCGACAACAACCAGCTCACTCACTCACTCACTCACTCACTCACTCACTCACTCTCTCACTCTCTCACTCTCTCTCTCTCTCACTCTCTCTCTCTCTCTCTCTCTCTCTCTCTCTCTCTGTACTCACCCATTCTGTAAGGCTGCTGGGTCATATGTTAGAGTCATTCCTCCCTGATGGAAAATAAAAGCATTATCATGATGGAGTTACAGACATTTCAAGAGAACTGTATTTTGAAACATAAACCATGGCATTTTCTGTCTCCTCATGTCCTGTACTGTGTCTAGTTTAATGGTTCTTTACATGAGAACATTACTGTTTCAGAACTCTGGGCTCATATGTAAGTGACTTACAGCAAGCTCATTTTGCTCTGAGGATCCAGCGCTAATATCAAACCTGTGCACAGCTTTCCACGTTCAGTGGGAATCTTCATATAAGATGTTATTAGATTATATATTATACATATTGTATATATTAAACATTGCCTCAAACTAAAATTGACTTCACACATTAAGACCCAGTTAATGTAGAAATAAGAAAGAAATACGTTTTTGGGTGAAATTGCCCTTTAAATACAAAAGCAAGCAGCGGTGGAGCGAACACTAAAAACACCCAACAAATTACCGCATCAGCGTCTCTCGCCCATGGCCGACCGTTCTGCAGGTACTTTCCCTGGTTCTGCCGTTTCTTTTGTCCGCCGTCAGCAAACTTGCATAACAAAGGTTCTGTTGGCACTAAAATGGAGAAGAAAAGCTGCATCAACAGTCAGGAACAGGGGAAACCGCAAGTGAATACTAACATCTTTCAGGCACAGCGGATCAGTATATCTTTAACTCATAGATAACAAGGCACACATTGCCTTACCGACCTTTATTAACAGGCAAGACCGGTTCTACGTTCATTTCCTTTTTGAACCAAAAACATCATTTATAAGTCACTCTACACCAACCTCTCTGTGTACTTCGCTGATCAGCAAATCTTTACTGAACATTGATTGCTACATTGATGGCGGCTGCATGAGTGGGGCTAAACTGCTGTAGACTTAATGAACAGAGCTAAACTTTAAATATGCTGGTTTTATTGACATAAAAAAAGAACATTGTAATTGAATTAAATTAAATTTTTTATCTTAATTTTTATTCTTATACATGGACTGAATGGACAGAGTGATGTTTGGACATTGTTTACAAACTACTTCACACTGTTAATTTAAATCAGTAGAGGACATTTTTGACATCTATGATTTGGGCCTTTTAATACTAACAACAGAGTACAGGAGATTAAACACACACACACACACACACACACACACACACACACACACACACACACACACACACACACACACACACATACCTGGAACTCCTGGTGGAGTTTTGATATATTTGCCATTAAAATGTTGAATAATAGCTTCGCATTTTTCTGTGGATTCCATCCTTTAGGACACAAAAGAGGAGATTAAAACATTAAGACCAAGAAGAATGTTACTGAGGTTAGAATCAAGACTAGGTTTAGGATAAACTATTACAGCTCATATATTGTTGAATATTGTTGAAAAGCTCATTCATAAACACAATTTCATTCAAAAAGAACAAATTGTCATATTTTATATTCATTTCTGAAAATCAGAAATCCAGAAACTCAAAATATCAAAACATTTAACTAATTTAACACATGATAAATATAAGGAATCTAAATATATGACAGCTTTGTTTTTGAATTAAATCCTCAAACCTTTTTCTCAGTATTCTAATTTTTGAGATACACTAGTATGTGGGCAGGGCCTACGTGGCTACAGTGGAGCTTCAGTGTTGGTCATTTTAAACACCCACAAACAACTATGGCTATTTTCAGACTGTCAGCCCAAATCCTATGTTATTACGTGCAAGATTTCATCTTCCCGTATTATTTCAATCAGTTGAGCTTCTTTGCCAGGTTGGTCGTTAGGGAATTTCAAATCACTGGCATCAACATGTTCACAAATAAAACCAATCCACCTGATTTTATACTGAATAGACTCTGTTTACATGCACATAATACAATCCAAAATGCGGTGCATGTGTAGAGTACCATTTATTCTGACAACAGGAGTAAGAGGAGCAGCAGTGCATTACCTGACACAGCAGCTGTTGGTGATTTTATGTGACTTGATGAAAGATGATCTCACCTCTCAAATCATACCGTAAGAGCCCAGCAACTGAGTCGGGTATTGCAGTAATAAAGTGTGTTGCTGTTGGCTTGTACAGACTAGGCTCTTGTGCAAAATACGATGTTATCTTCAACCCGAACGATTGGAATGTAATCTTAGACACATTTTCATGGCTTCTATTTATTCTTCTATTTAGTGGATTATATTAAGAATTACACACCTTGTTCAACTGGACAAAAATTGTATTTGGAGTGACCTCAATCAAAGTAGTCTATCCCTTCTAAGGTGCATACATGAACATACTTTATTCCAGTTTTAGTCCTATTATTTACAAATGATCACGCTGCATGAAAAATGGCTACTGTAAAAAAGGCAAAAAAGTCACATCCACAACAGCTAAATATCAGAGATGGATTGGCCATTGGGAGAACATGGAACAATCCTAGTGGACCACTATAGGTGTATGCTGCTATGAAGGTGAAGGGGCCAGTCGACTCCCCACAGTTTGACAACCCGATTGGCCCCCACCCTGCCTGGTTCGCTGAAACTGGGCTGGTCTGTATGAAAGTCCAGGGCTGATAGAGATGAAATTGTTTTGAATTGTTTCTAAGTCATGATTTACTGACCAGGCACCATTAAATAGTTACGTACCGTGCAAAGCCCACACCCCGGCTTGTTCCATTCGCGTCACGGAGGATGCGCGTGGAAATGACCTGACCAAAAGACTTCAGCATAGCTTCCAGCTCCTGCTCATCCATGGACACAGGCAGGTTGGAGATGTACAGATTAGTGGGGTCCTGTTCCTGTTGCTGCAGTGAAAAGGAGAAATCATCAGTGCCATCATAAGAACAGTGTTTCAGAGTGGAAGGAAATCATGGTTCTAACTTTCAGTAAATAAAGAGATTTCATTCTGGAGCATTTATATTGGTCCATACTGGTTCATCGTGAAATGGTCAGGGTGTAAAGAGCAGCTTGTTTTCAAATGATGTAGAAAAAAATAGAAACTGGAATAAATAAATGATCACATCTAAAAACATCCTTTGTTCCATCAATCCTCATAAATAAGCAAAAACGTCAGCTTGTAGTGAAGCTGAAGAACATGAGTGAGACTGTTAATGAGCTGCGGAAGAATCGATCGCTTCTTTAGGCCAGAGAATGTCAATAAACTGGTGACACTGCAAAATACTGGACCTAATTATCCTGTTATGTAGCCTTAAATTCTGCCCATTCATCAAAGATTGGCTTTACAAATCGGGTTTTCTGCCCCACCCTCTGCCTGAGGACTCCACAGACTACAGATAACGACTGACTCCAGCACATTCAAATTTCAGTCTGGCAGCTGCACAGTCCAACAAGGAGAAGAGGAAACATTTGAATGAAGCACGGTTGACTTCAATTACAAATCTGTGAAGCAAATGAGTCACCTCCAGCGAGAGGCATCCGGCTCATGATTTATTAAAATGTGGATCTGAGACAGAAACCCTCCTGACTTAACACAATTCAGACGTTTCCCTGTTTTAACAAACTCACCCCTACTCAGGCAAACATTTTTTGACTCCAGAAAATTCTATTTTACTGTATGTGCAAAAGTTTTTGGACACCTGTTCTTATGCCTGACTTTAGATACTTAAAGGGTGCACCCGCTGCAGAGAGTAGAGGTTGTAACTGCAGCATCGAGGGAAAACGTCTCGGCTAATATCCCTGATTACAGGAAGAGCTCGTGTTTACCTCCATTTGAGAAACCATTGGCTTACCACAATGAATAGTTGAGTGATTGGTTGGGTGATAAGTTGAGCAATCTGTTTGGTGGATAGTAAGATGATTAGCTTATGATGATTATAAATGATTATTCTGGTCATTAGTTGGGATATTAATTGAGTGATCAGTTGGGAGATTACGAGGACGATTAGTCGGGAAATGAGATGAGGTGCTTAGCCGTGTGACTATTCTGAGAGATTAATCTTGTCATAAATTGTGGGTGATTAATCTGATGATTAGTCAGGCAATTAGTCTGGTGACTTAATTAATATTTGTCTGGTGTTTAGTTGCGTAATTAATTTGGTGATTAGTTTATCACATGATTTGTTACATGCTTAGACACGTGATACTCTGGTGATTAGATCAGTTGAGTGATATATCAGTCAAGTAATTAGTTGAATAAATAATCAGAAGTAATGGGTCTTGAATGAGAAGAAATGGATGGACTGATGAAACATAAGCCGGGAAATGTTTATGAAGGAGAGAGCTATGATAATGTACAGAAAGATTCGGACAGAGAGAAGAAACAGAAGATTACAGAAAACGTAAAGGACAGGAAGGAATGAGGACAGGATGTGGGCTGTCTTGCACTTCTGTTCATCTCTCTGGGGATTTCCTTCTTTTTCTTCACTCTCCTTTTTCCACTCCACCCTCCACACATCACCTCCCCCACCCCACCCCTGTCCTGCTTCATACATACAGTGACCAATCTGTGCGGTTCTCTTTGAAAACAGAAATAAACTACCTCTGCTTCTATTCTGGGTGGTAATGATGATTCAAGACCGTGAGGCTTTTTTGGCACTTTTGTTTTAGTTTCTGCTCCGATGAGTAAAAATATTCTGAAAGCAAGTCACTTTGAATGGAAACTTACAGAGATAAGCTGTCTGATTATTACACTCGTTCTAAGGTAGAGTCGATTCAGTTATAAACATGATCGTCACTGAAATGGCAGTGAGGATCTGAATACACAGCTTCTGGGTTCATGCGGGTTCCGTTCACCTCATTATTTAGCTCATCAATAACTGTATATATATTTAACCTCAACCAAGGACAATTTTAACGTATCAGTATTTATCTGTTACAACACAAACATGGCATGCTGTATATTTACATAGTAACCTATGATTACTTGTTGATTTCTGTGGCATAATTTGAACAAGAGTGTACTCTGTAGAGTGACATTCCTCCAGAAACCAAACCATTTCCACAACCCACTCAATTTCTTGTTTGGAATTAAATCATACACAGATGATAACCTGCGTATCAGAGGGTAACCGCCGTAACAGATGAGATATTAGAATATGGCCATTTTTTTTATCTTGTACAAAATATCGATATCGATATTGCCCCTATACTGCCCAGGACAACATACAGTATAGACTTATTATAAGGGACTGAAATATGGGCCTCCATACAGACTCTGGAGTGTAAAGGGTTCACCTGGAATCACCATACGTTAAATGAGAGCATTCAGAGGCTTAAAGGAAATGTGCACAATTCAAGAAAAGTATTGTTCACTGTTCAATTCAACAACACCACAACCACAACCCTCCTTTCAGTGTTCCTTCAGAAGCTCCTCCCCCCAAATTCATACCAATTACCCAAGCCAGCTCCTTGCAACATGTCTGTCACTAGGAGGATAAAGACAAGCACATGCCTTCTCTGACACATATGAAGCCTCTGCATCTTTTTAAACTGTTGCCACTGTATGAGTTGTCCAAAATGTGGACAACTAACAGACTCTGGCATGACCCAGGACCCAGGTAGCGATCCTCAGATCACAGTGCTAGACCACTGAGTCGCTCAGAGCCCTCACATGGTTTTAAATTCCTAAATTTGAATATTAAAAGATATAAATTATTGGTAATAGTGGGAAAATGGTTTGAAAGGAGTCATGAAAATGAGTAGACAGGGGCTTTAAGCAGAATGATATTCTACAACAGAATGATGTTCCTCAAGAGATCATCAGGAGTATTTAACTCCATAAAGACATTTGTTTTCAACAGCATCTAAGTGTGAAGAATATTCTATTCTAGCCTCGTCTACTAGCTAAGGATATTTTCTGAGTCAACAAAGCACTTTTGGATAAGGGGGTCTGCTAAATGCGCTAAATGTAAATTTAAATGTAAGAGAGTCTGGTTATCTCTGTGATTACGCTCTATGTGTGTGTGTGTGTGTGTGTGTGTGTGTGTATTATCACCACCGTGATGTCTGAAAAGCTTTTGCTATTTTTACATATACTTGTATTATGAAGTCTTATGAATACAGTTACACTGTAATATGACTGAACACTGTGGCAGTTTATTAAATGGACAATGCATTTATACATCAACCCGCAACAGTTTTCTTCGATTACCTGAACACTTCCTCCAGTTTTAGCCAGGAGTTAATGCAACCACAGTTACATCCTCTATTCTTCTGGAAAGCCTTTACACTAGCTGTTGGAATATGGCTGGGAGATGGACTTGATTGCATTCAGACCCACAAAAGTGAGAGCAAAGGTACTGGATGGAGGTCTGTGTTTGTGCGTGTCTGCAGTTCATGCTCAAAATAAAAAGGCCAGGTCTAACTGGTTTAACTCTATGGGAAAATCTGCCATCTACCTCTGTGGGAACCAAATATCTGTGCATGCTTACCCCAAATGCTTTTAAATTAGAAGCTAATTGAGTCCCTTTCGAGCATTACAACATGTAAGCATGTAAACATACTGCTGACTTTCCCTACAGAACAAAAGAATAACCTCAGAGATGTACTGACATTCATTCAGATTAGGATAAAAATGACCATCAAATTAGTTGACCACAAGTTTGAGTTTAAATTTGGTTCTCCTAGTGTTCCAGATAACTATACTTCACTCAACAAGACATTTCACTATGGAAGTCACCCACAAATGACCATCCAATGTCACCATCCAGGGGGGTGAGGGCAGTTGGCGAGTCACAGAGGGATCAGCTTAACAGGCCTATAAGCGAACTATTCACTCAGCACACAAACACACACACACACACACACACTGGCTAGAAGACTCAAAACAATCACTTGCACACACAAAGGGCTCACCACAAGCCAGCTAACAGGACACACACACACACACACACATACACAAACACACAGTTAGAGGGAATGCGTTTGTGTGTGTGTGTGTGTGTGTGTGTGTGTGTGTGTGTGTGTGTGTGTGTGTGCGCGTGCATGTGTGCCAGTGATTATATAACCAGGGTAAAGAAACCCCATAGAAAACATGAGACATGTGTACATCTGCCAGGACGATATATGTTCATGTATGTTAGGGATGCACAACACACACTACATGTCCAAAAATGACAACCATGTGTAGACGGAACAGGGTCCGTGCATGAAGGATGTGTGTAGACGGAACTGGGTGAATGGATGAAGACTGTGTGAAGACTGAACCGGGCCAGTGGGTGTAGGTTGTGTGTAGACGGAACTGGGAGAGTGGATGAGTGTGTGTGAGTGTTAGTAGACTGAACTGGGTCAGTGGGTGAAGGCCATGTGTAGACTGAACTAAGTCAGTGGGGTAAGGGCTGTGTTGGGAGGGTAGGTACCTTGGCCATCTGAGCTTGAACCCCACCAGACTTCAGTGCCGTTACAGCTTTCTGTGCTGCTGCTGGACTGTCAAAGTCAACAAACCCATAGCCTGAAAACACACATGCACAAACTAAATGAAGACATATTATGAAAGACATTATAATGATGTGAATGGTTATGGAACTGATCAGCATTACTGACAAGGAGCCGCAGCGATGCTAACCTTTGCACTTGTTGGTGGTTTTGTCCAGGATGGCCTTGGTAGACACAATCTTGCCATACCTTCAAAAACAACACAGAAAGGTCAGATAAAGGACACATGCACACATATTTAATCCAGTGCAAACATACGTATATACACACATTTATGCAAGCATAAAGCACCTGAGAGATTATGCAACCTCCCTTACTTCTTTCCCCTTTTACTGTGGGGAGATCTTTGCATTAGTCTCGGCATTGGTTCCCCCCCCAGGGATAAAAATAACTTGTTCTGGGATTTTCTTTTCCTCACCTGTCTATCTAACTGCCTGTCTGTCTGCTGATATTTATGGCTGTCTGTCTAATCCTAGGTTTCTTCACAAGTTGATATGCTATGTTTTATTCCGTTCTCATTACCTTTAGTGCAGTGTGCAGCAGGTATCTATAGGTGTAGTGTGTAGTGATTATAGCTGCTCTGTAGGTGTAGTGTGTAGTCATTATACCACATCTATGGATAGTGTGTAGTGATTATAGACAACTTATAGATGTAGTCATCATACCAAGGCTGTACATATAGTGATAAGTCATTATAAAATGCAGGTCAACAGGCATTTAGCCAATCTAAATGTACAGTGATTATAGCAGGTCTATAGGTACAGACTCTAGTGATTACATACGGTCTATAAGTTTAGTGTTTAGAGCAAATCTATAAGTATAATGTGCAGGTATTATAGCAGGTCTGTAGGTGTACGTATTATAGCAGGTAAATAAGTGTAATAGAGCAGGTCTGTGAGTGCAGTGATCATAGCAGATCTATAAATGTAGTGTGTACTGATTATAGCAGTTCTATAAGAGAGAGTAATGGTTAGAGCAGATCTATTAAGTGTAGTGTGTAGTGAGTATAGCAGGTCTATGTATATTTTATGTATGCTGTATGTGGTGATTCTCTCTCTCTCTCTCTCTCTCTCTCTCTCTCTCTCTCTCTGTGCACTAGAGTGAACTCTATTGCTTGTGCTCTGAGGCAGGCTGATCTGCTGCTTCAGTAACAGGGCCATGTAACCTGATCTCTCCGCCCGCTCTTCCTCTCCTCTCTCCTCCCTCTAACCTTCTCCTGCCTTTACTCTGCTGGGTCTTAGAGCACTGTGGGTTTCCTACTCCTCTACAGGTGATTCATATTTCTGTTCAGGACAGCTGATTAATGCCTCTCCACTGATTTTAAAACTGCTGTTATTGCTGTATTGTTTATATATATAAATCATTATATGAGAATGGTGATGTTTTGTGTATAAACTGCATGGAGGCTGTTGATCACCAACTTTGCCCCCCGAACTACCGTCCCCCACCCCGCCCCGACCCCTAACTGTAACACACATCAGGATTAGGTTGAAAATGTGCTTTAAATAACACACAGTTAGGTTTCTGATCAAAGACATGGATCCCGGCTCGTCGTTCCTCCGCGCCTCTCTCAGACCTGGCTTTGGCAGAGTGCACAGACATTCCAGTCTGTCTCCTGCTCGTTTCCGATCACGCTGACGTGTGGTGAGTCTGCCTTCAGGCCATTTGGCTCGTGGAGAGAGCTGCTGGCACAACTACCTGTGGATTACTCAGTGAAGCCAACTCTGCATCTTTCTAGTCTATTCTAACAACACTCTTAACAGCAGGGGTATGAATGACACCACATGACTAACCAAACCTGAGAATTCCTGACTGCTACAGCCACAAACATGAGACCGCCTGACTGCTACAGACCTGAACCCAAGACCACCTGACTGCTACAGACCTAAACCCAATAGTGCCTGACTGCTACAGACACAAACCCGAGACCACTACCGAAGCAGCTTTAGTTTTAAACAGTCTGATTCTCTTTTACTGTACAAGTATTCATATGGCTACACCAATGGCTTATTCCAATAAGCATACATTGTGTGTGTGTGTGTGTGTGTGTGTGTGTGTGTGTGTGTGTGTGTGTGTGTGTGTGAGAGAGTGTGTGTGTGTGTGGTTAGAGGTCATTCTGAGAAACCGCTGTCCAACTTGGACATGCACGGTGTGTCCTTTCCTCTGCAGGCTCTGGTATTTGCTTTCCGCTTAATGAAGCTCCCCTTCTGACATCCTCACCTCTGTTTCAACCCACGTTCCACCCTGTGGTACTTTCTACTTCTGATGCTTCAGCTGGTCCCTCTATAGTGGAACTGGTACCATGTTGTGGGATCTGGTTAGAAGAGTGTCAGCAGTTTTTAACACAAGGGTGGAAATCCAGGGCATTACAAACACACCCCCTTCCAACACCTAACACTCACTATAAGTCATACATCACACTGATTACTTATTTAAGCCACACCCCCTTCCAGCACCTCACACATTACTGCTTTGAGCCACATCCTTTCCCACGCCTCACTCATTACTCATTTAGGCAACACCCCCTTCCAACACTTTATTCTCAATACTGCTTTAAGCCACACCCCTTCCTGTTTCAGTAACTTTTGATGCTCTGCAGGACTTAACTGCATAAAACAGATGTGACTTGAAACAGAGGCAGAACTGAGGGCAGTTAAAGCTGGTTCTAGGCCAGTTCACTGACCCTTGCTGTGCTGTTGATTGTGTTCTGTGTATAAAAGTGTGTTCCAGATGCACAGAAAAACAGCACCCTGTTGGCCCGACTGCCGAAACTGAGCAGAGAGCAAAAGCGAAACAGAGAAACAGAGACCTTTTCAGGTGGGTTACATCAGCGTGAAATTACCATCTCCTCACCCTTCCCACTCTCCCACCCAAGGGGAACAGATGGGTGGAGCTGGAATATGGGAAAACTCGTCTCAACTGCACAAAAATTCACATGAAAAGCAGAAGATGAGGAGCAGCCGGAGGAGCTGGATGGGTACAAAGTGGAAAACAGTAACTTGCAGCACAACTACCTCTGTTTCTCAAACACAGAACACACAGCGGTCAGATCTGAGGCCTGGTCTACAGCCTGGCTAAAAAACAGCACACAGCTATAAGCGCGTGCTCCTCAGAAACGGCCTCCTGGTCAAAGCCTGGAGAGAAGCTTGTTTGTGTGTTATTTGTAGAGATATATTTCTCAGTTGACATTCCAGACTTGTGTATGAAGGATTAAATTGCACAGTCACAGCCAAGAATAGACGGCTGAATTTTTCCATATGTTAAAATACGTCTGCTGGGTGTTTGTGGAAAAGCAGAATCACTGCCATTAAAGTCATTTAGAAACCCTTAAAAAGACAGCATCACAATTTCCATTCCAGATTAAAATGAGCTTGACTCATTGGCTCGTTTCTGTCTTTCAGCCTCTGGATGTTTAGGTTCAAGCATGGAATTAAAAATACTGACGTAATGGAGGCAGGATTTAACTTATATTTCTAAATATGTACATTTCTCTAAATTCACTGAACTGTACGAGCTGTTTATTATGACAGTATGTTCTCACCGGAGAATACTTAAGGACTACACAGACTGTTATTGTGATCTTTAAGTATCTTGATTTAGTGATCTTGATTTAATTTCAATTAATTTAGGCATATTATGCTGGATAATGGACTTTCCCAAAAGTTTCCAATATTTTATAAATATCACAACATATACTGCAGAACAATCACGCCGTGTCACAATGTTTTTTTTCCGTTCAGCCCTAGTCGCTGCACAGCAAGGTCAGGGTCGAAATTCTCACTACAAGGTACCCAAGAACAAATTGGATTAATTGATAACGACATTACAGTTACAGTCCATAGCAGTCCAGGTTTCTCATTCATGCACTGCAAACAAAGGCTACAGTAACTGGCGGTCAATGAAAGAACATGTAATGGAAAGACCATCTCTCAGTCCAATGATGTGCTCCCCTCAAAATCTGTTGGGACATAATGTCTTGTCAATCTCAGCAAGAGGAACACTACCCAAAAAGGTCTCTGACAGCCTTTTTATAGGGCAGTGTGGGAAGCATTTTAAGGCTATTTGTGCCATGACCCAGGGTCCAATCGGACCACACCTGTCAACTCATATCTGTCCGACAGAACTGCATGCTGAGCTTTGCAGATCAGGTGCATTACTGTTTTAATCAATGAGAGAACATTCAGAATTTGCTGCACTATATCCAATTCAACAGGACTGATTATACTCTTGGAAAAAAAACATGCAGTCAGATCTGTTTCGTTAAGCACTGATGATATGATTTGCTCACGTCATATGTTGTCATATTGCCCACATCTAATTCCAAGCATCAGCTGCAGGTTTTTATTCCAACTCACTTTACTGTAATAGGCCGCACTCAGCTGCCTAGCTTTGACCACTGGCAATATTTCCACTTTACAGATCTTCGTCAGAACCATATGCCCAAGCCTAGAACCGATTCAGAACCCTGCCGTTTAAGATGTAAGATCACGATTCCTGATTATGCTTCATTAAATGCAACTGACTGTTCTTCTAATACAGATCATCTCTGTAACGATGTTTACAGTCGAAATGCTCGCTGTCCAAACCACTTCTGTGACTTTCCAGACGCAGCAGAGTCACATCAGAGTCTCTCAGGGAGGGTTACCTCAGGACAAGAGCAGGCCTTCCCCTTTCAGGCCCCTTCTCTGCCTCTCCTCCGCTATCGATCTCTCCTGCACCTCACTCACCCTACTGTTTCCTCTACAGTCAGCTCTTTTCTATTTTCTCTGTCCTTTCTCTAAACTCTCGTTTTTGCATGCTTTACTTCACTGTTTGTGGGTTTTGTAACTGCACTGAGAACAGATTTAAGTGAGCTCTGGGGTCTCGGCTGCGATTTGGACAGACATACTGTGAATTTACTGCTGTGTATAAACACAGAGCATTAATCCCGAGAGCACCATTGCATCCGCTGAATATACAGAGATGTTCATGGTCAGGAGCATATTTCCAAACTTGATATTTTTGTATTTTTATGGATTTCTCACCTTTAATCCATTTTCAGCTTTAAAAAGTCTGTTTATTTAGAGCACCACTAAAACACCTTCCAGTGGGTATGTTTAGCCAGTTAGTGTCAGGTCCCCTGTTATCTCCCAGTACAAAAATATCCCATTTTGGGCAATGTGTACAGGTGGTTAAGCCATGATGTAGAGTAAGTATGTAAAGTGTAACTCTACAAATACAGTTACTATTATTACAAGTCATACTGTGATGTATTGGACTGCAGGGTGTGTGAATGTCACATTCAATGTTTTAACTTTAGTGTTTCCTTCCAGCAAATTATAGTTCCTCAACTAGCAGCTTGTTGCTACATCACAATAAGGAACTTCACTCACTCACTGCACAGCCAGCAGCTTCTCTATCTCTTTACTGTAACAAAGCAGCTGAGGCAGGCTGCATGAACAGAGCTTTTATTAGGGAGTTTTAAAGACTTGTAGTCACAACAGAAACAGTCAAGAAACAGGCAGACAAGAGCAGTAAAGGCAAATCCATAATGTAGCAAAATAAACAGGTCACACACAGAAAGGCCAAAACATAGCCATACACTTGCTCAAGACTCTCAAAACAAACTGATGTGCTTAAGAAGACTCACAACCAGTCCTGGCATTGAAAACAGCAAATGGGCTTTCCTCAGGTTAGGGGTGGGGCTTAATATAAACCCAGAGCACATGGCCAGAGTATGTGCTATCCCACCTACGGCCATCAGAGGGAGTCATTACACTTAAGGAATTAAACTTGGTTTCCCGCTTGGTTATTTCTTGCCCAGTTGTCTTTTATCATTATCCCTTTAGTTTCATTTTAGGTCATTCTTGTTTTCATGAAATGTTAAATGTTACAGCAAAATAACAGGATGGATAGAATGGCTGGAATTAACTGTTGTATAAAACACAATTATGTAACAATAGAGAAACAGTAGAGAACACTTAAATGAAGTCATTCTTAATATTTGCAAAGCATCAGATCATGTGAACAGATGAACTGTGCAGTACTGTGCTACAGAAATGGCAAAAACTGCAAACGGTCAGTCTATGGAAACTATGGAAAGTGCTCTAAGAAAGATGAATACATAATAATCAAGCCTATTCAAGCCAAGTCTGCAGGTCTGTGGGTGGGAAAGAGGGGCTGCTGCCGATCCTTGGCGGGAGCAGGGTGTACAGCAGACACATGCCCACCCAGCAGGCAGATGATGACCCTTCAACATGGAGATGTGAAATAGAGTTTAATGTTCAATGATTGTGAAAAGTTTTACAAAACACTAAAACAACATGATGAAATTTGTAAAGTTGAAACAACCCAGCCCTTGCCTAGAATTAGACATGTTGCCAATAGGTTCATATTTATCTATTCTATTGACAGCACAGTACATCTCTACAGGGATTAGACAAGCTTTGTCTGTGCATTTGCAAATCTGTGTCAGCAATGGGTGCAAATTATAGTAGCTGAATGTGTTCATTACGAGGGCTGTTATTCACATCTTTATGAAGTGAGAGACATTTTCAGTTTAACATTTACTGTTTAAAACCTCCTCTTCCCAGCAGACCCCCATATGTAGCCCATGCAGACCACTCACTGCCCTTTCTGCGGGGGGTGCCAATCCTACAGTCATGTGGTTGAAATAATGTTAGTTTTTGCTTCAATGATAAAAAGGAAACAGGAAATAGTGTTTAATGTTCAACGGTTGTGAAAAGTTAAATAAAACACTAAATCAACGTTAGAACATCGATAACAACGTTGAAACAACTTTGAAGCAATGTTGATTCAATGTTGATTCAACCATGACCATGACATTGATTCAACAGTAAATAAAAGGTGAAATACTTGCTGGGCAGACACACACACACACACACACCCATACTCACAGTGGTTAATGACAAGAACACACGGGATCTAACAGAAAACAACTGCAGTTTATCTACTAAATTAAAAGCAAAAGTGATGTATTTTTTCATTGTGAAACTGAAGGTAGAACAAATTCACATTTACCCTGAAAATGACCGCTCTCTTCCTCTGGAAAGCTGAAGAACACGTTTCCTTTTACATAAGCAGGCCGAGGTCAGTTAGAGTTTAACTGATTCAGTTTAGTTTTGAATAACTAAACTCTGTCTGAAGTGTTTCCATGAAGGGGTTGGGTTCTAGATTCCACTCTACCAGGTCCGCCCTCCACCAGGGGGAAGAAACTATAACCACCCAGCTACCTGCGTCAGACAACAACCTGCATAGGTCAATCAACACATGGACTTACGGCTGACAGAGCTTGACCAGGTCCTGGTCGGTGGTCCCGGGATGGAGGCCCCGAATGTAGAGGTTGGTTTTGCTCAGTTGTTCCCCTCCACCTGCACTGCTAGCACTGCTACTGTTGGTGTTGGGACTGGGGGGCGCCATCTGGTGGCTCGATGATACATATGCCTGCTGCAGAGAGAACACAAAGGAGAAAATGAATGTTATGAACAAGATAAACACTGACCATCCTTGTGGCTGGAGATCAAGACCTTTCATGAACATACGTAGAAATGAACAGAAAAGGTATCTAAAGCCTTTCCTTGGTCAAGGCCACTTCAGTCATGTCCTGGTTCGATTCCCTGAACAGGCAGGACATGACTGAAGTGCACTTGAACAAGGCACTGAACTCCATAGTGCATAGAGCTGCCCACATCACTGCTCACTGACCCCTAGTGTGTGAATTCACTAGTATGTATGTGTGTTTCATTGTGTGGATGAGTTAAATGTGGAGAACAGCTGTAAGCAGCTGGATCATTGCGCATGTTAACATTTAAGACGACCAGCAGCAAATATACATACTTTATATGGGCAAAAGAATTGGGACACCCACCCATTCATAGATTCCTCTGAAATCAAAGGTATTAAAAAGAGTTTATCCTGCTTTTGAGGAACTGTCTCTACCATCCAGGGAAGACATTCTACAAGGATTTGAGATGAAGGTTTAGCTTAAGAGTAGAATGTTGTACATATCTGTGGAAACATCTTCAGAAATCTGCTGTATTCTCCCATGTGCTGCAAATAGCCTACACCCTTCTGGAAATGCTTTATGCTACATTTTGGAGCTGCTGTAAGGATTTGATTGTCATTCAGTAACAGGAATGTTAGTGAGGTCAGAATGTTAGATGATCACCACTCCCAAACTCAAGTACTGTATGGAGCTTCATCATTCCAAAGAAAACAGATCCACTGCTCCACAGCTCAATGCCAGTGAGCTTTGTACCTCTCTAGCCAATGTCTGGAATTAGGTATGGTGCCATGGTTCATATTTATCTGCTCCAGAGAGTCTTATTCTATTGGCAGTGCTTCTCTACAGGAATTAGACAAGCTGTGTTTGTGTCATCCTGTCACAGGTTCCCTAACCACCAGGCCACAGCGGCCCAGTGTGTTTGTGTGTGTGTATGTGTGTTTGTTTGTTTTTTGGTATGCATGTTATTTAATATATCTAAATGGGCGGAGCTGTGTGTTTTAGATATGAGGTGATGTTTGCTGTTATGGCACAAATGTTTGTCAGGAGTTTCCAGAATGAATTACTGTCACAAAAGAGACGTTGCTGGAGCCTTCTGACTATTGGCCAGCGTTTACAGTCTGAGGTGAACACAGCGAGTCCTGCAGCTCTGTGGTATGGAGTTTTCAGGGCAGATATTCATTTTGACGAGGTGGGCACTGATTATTAACTACAGCTGTTCCTGTTAATTATATTATTAATTAATCGACCAATTATGCTGAGCAGATTGTCATTTTCAAAAGGTCTTAGGCTACTCTAGTACGACTTTGAGATCTAAATACAGACTTTAGATATCTGCGTGAATTTCACTATGTTCTGATCAAAAATGTACTTCATGTGTACAATTTGTTTGGCTTGTAGAGACTAAACTAATTCACAGCTTTAGCTGGGGTTTTTTTTCCAAGTGGATTTTTGTCATATTTTAAGCAGGATAGTTGATGACAGGTAAATGGACCTGCATGTGTGAGACAGGGTAGGTCGTACTGTCTGTTACGATATGTGTATCATCTCTATAGGTTACTCTAAAGCCTGAATATCTGCATGCCGATTGCCCAGAAACCAGAGCCTGCGACATACGAGCGCTGCCTTTAAAGTCTTAAGTAATGTGTTTAGCAGACATATGTGACATATATCCATTCTTATGATGTGTTTTTCAAGATGCTAAATCAGGTAGAGATATACCGCTCAGGTCATCTGAGAGGAACTATGTTAAATAACACCACAAACACCTGCTGTAAACTGTAAAAAAGGAACAGCTGATTAAATAGTGAGGGGTAGGCGCCTGTCTGATATCTGGTGTATGAAAGCGAAAGGGATTAACATGGACATGCTAACAGTGCACAGAGGAGATAAACGGCCCCTTGCAGCATCATAATTAGCAGGATTGGGCATGCTGTCTGAGGGGGTCTCTGCACCCCTCACACCCAGTAAGACATCCCAAAACTCTCAGGGGTGATCCCTGACCTTGACTGACCTGAATAAATTGGCCCATTGTCCACTTTAGGTCTGATCTCTGTTGCAGCACTAATTGGAAATTTCATCCTTAGCTGAACTCCTTCAGGAGGTGGAAAGGCAAGGAGGGGGGTGCATATATAATAACACCTCACAGTCAGAGAACCATGGCTGTAGGTTTCTTTAACTGACAATTCTCTTCCTCCTACACACACTCATCCACAAGGCAGGGTAATAGAGATTTGCATTTTAAGACTGTTTGAGGCTCAGAAGTAACAGGTTCAGCTCCAGTCTGTGAGTTTTCTCTGAGTGGTCCACTCACACCAGTTTCAGGCAATGTACTTCCAGCCTCAGCCAGTTAACCCACTGAGCATCTGATCAGGTGTAATTCTTGATATTAAAGGGGGCTTAGTGTTTCACACTGCTGCCAAACAGTCGGCACATGATCCTTGAACACTCATTACATGTGTCTAACAGGTTCTTTGTTACATGGGACTGAAAGTTCTCTGTTACGTGGTTCTAACATGTTATTTGGGCCTGAAGGTTCTTCATTATTTAGGTCTGAAGTTTCTCTGTTACATGGGTCCAAAAGTTTCTCCATTATGTGGATCTGAAGGTTCTCTATTATATAGGTCTAACAGGTTATTTGTTACATGGTCCTGAATGTTCTTTGTTACTTGGGTTTGAAGGTTCTCCATTATGTGATCCTGAATGTTCTTTGTTACATGGGCTGTTATGTAACTCTGAAGGTTCTCCATTGCATGGGTCAAACAGGCTCTTCATTACATGGGCCTAAAGGTTCTTGGCTATGTGGCTCTGAAGGTTCTACATTGCATGGGTTTAAAAGTTCTCCACTACATGGGTCTGAAGGTTCACTGTTGGACTTGTCCCAAAGATTCTGTTACAAGGGTCTGAAGGTTCTCCATTATGTGGGTCTGAAGGCTGTGCTGTTATTTTTAAAAGGCAAAGACAATGAACTGAATGAGTTGAGGGAGGAAACAGGGTGGGGGTGGAGGCAGCTGATGCTAAAGGGAGGTATTATCAGTACTGAAGCATGTGCGCGAGCAGACACACACACACACACACACACACACACACACACACACACACACACACACACACACAATCTTAAATTTATTCCTAAATGATGAATAAGCAGCAACAAATCTCCAACAATCACCAGAAGTGTGCATTGAGATGAAGCAATGGTTCTACTGCTGTTCAACTGTGGAGGTTCTAGATCATCTCCTCCTCAAGTAAAATATCATCAGCAAATAAGAAACAACACCAGCAGTCTGCTTCATAAAATGCTGAATACATTAAACAGCTTCTTTAAAGAACCAGACCAGTTGGAGAACCCAAACCAGAATCATTTCCATGATATTCCCAAACATGTAAAGAGTTCATCAGTGGAGTTCTCTCTAATAAGTAACATAACCAGTGCATAAGGAGTGAATACTCTTACTCTTCGACAGCACATGATAATGTACATTCCTGTGTAAATATATGTGTGTGTGTGTGTGTGTGTGTGTTTGTGTTAGTATATAAATATCTACATAATACTGTACAGCCTATTCTTCAGAACATTCCGTGTATTGTTTAAATTACTTGTTATAAATAACAGCACATTTTCCTTCTGTAAAAACAAAAGATCCTCATAGAGCTTGGTCTTGAGAATTGTGTGTGTGTGTGTGTGTGTGTGTAAAGACAAACTGAATAAAGGCCTCTTGCAGGCCACTCTGCTCCATATGTTCACATTCTGCAGTTCTTTGCAGTGTTCTTTCAGAAACTGGAAAGACCGGTTTGACTTCTAGAAGCAATTCTTGCCTAGAAATTGAGTGAATTAATTAGTCCCCGTCTCCTACTGAGAATGTCCTGTAAACCGGGACTTCAGCCACTGTTGGTAAACTTGTATGAGTGTATGCTTTGATATACCTGTATATTCAGTGACTTCCTTCACACTAGGGCCTTTGGCACACCCAAATGCAATCACTCTTTTTTCCATCCACTGCACTATAACACATCCATCAATACCTAACAGGTATTTAAATTATATTCAATTCCTTTGTTCAGTTAGTGAATAATCTAAATTATATATCATTATACACTCACCTTTGGACCTTTGATCTTCATTTTAACTATATTGGGAGCTGAATGTGAAGAAATAAAATTTTTAAAAATGCATTTTTTAAGGGAAAAGTTAAGCCTAAAAATAGAACCAGGTGCAGGGCACCCGCTGCACACAGAATATCCTTAGACATTAGTTTTGCTCTTAGTACTTATGGTTTTTGGTTTGAGAGCATTTAAAACATCTACCAACATGACCAGATCAAGCTGTCCAATGTGCAGCTCAAGTCCAATGAGAAGTCCAGTCCTAACTTCTCATCATGGGACCTAGGTTACCTAGCTGTTACCAGGATTAATGTGAAAGTGCAGCATCTACCATCAGAACTAGACCAAAAACGATTTTCATGGTGGTAGATACACAGAGTGCATCTTATAAGTGTTACAGTAATTAACATATTTCTTGATGTTTTCACTTTACATAGCCTCTACCATACATATCAAAGCTTCTCCTCAGTTCACCACCAACAAGTATTTATTATTTTACTTTTCCATCCTCTTTTTATTCCTTAATCAGTAGGGTTTAAGGAATAGTGAATAGAGAGAGAGAGAGAGAGAGAGAGAGAGAGAGAGAGAGAGAGAGAGAGGTGTTCTACTGATTCACAGTTTGGAGTTCAAGGGACACTAGCGGAGCGTTCCTCTTGGCTGGGTTGTTGTCGATGCGCCCACATGACCACAGAATAAACATTGAGTCAAGCAGAGAGCAGGACAGGACTTCCTTTCTTCCTCCTGTTGCTCTGATATGATCACACAGCCGTTTTCACGAGTCTCGCCGCATTCCTGCTGTGTGACTGGCGACATGAAGATCCAGTCCAGACTCGCTCGGCCCCTTGCATCTCACTCATGTCTGTCTCACGTCACTTCTCGATGTCACTCTCAGCCTGTGAAAATGCTGAGTTTCTGTCTGGAGCAGAAATGTGAGGAACATTTGCCCAAACCAATACTCAACATCTCCACAGTTCAGGAGGGTGGGATGATTTAAAGACCAGTGGGGCATAAGCCTCCATTTCTCATTTCAGGCCAGAGACTGACCAATACACTGTTCCACTGCAATTACCAAGAATATCTCCAAGATCTAGAACCCAAAGTCCCTACGTCTAAGCTGCGTGTCAGTAATTCAGACTGAAGTGAAGAAAGTAATGTTAATTACAGAGTTGTGCTGTTAAAGTAAATGTAAAAGTAACCATGCATATAGACCCAATATGCTGCAGGGAAATTTGACCCATCCACAGTGACACATAGATACACACACACACTAACGGACAGTGAGCTCACATGTCTGGAGTGGTGGGTGGCCTTATCCACAAAGTCTGGGGAGCAGCTGGGGACCCTTGAGCATGTATTTCAATCATGTCCTGCCTGTTCAGGGAATCAACCTTGCACCCTTTAACTCCTTCATTCAGAACTTCCATATCAGTCACTAACATCTTTAAAAGCGAAGGCCAGTTTCATCTATGATCTGAATTTTGAATTTGTTAAGATGCTGTGAGGAACTCCTCAGACGAGACCGCAGGAGAACACATTGGAGATTTCAAAGAAACATCAACGTAAAGAAAGGTGCTGAAGACTGAGAAGAGTATGTGTATGTATATGGATTGTAAAACATTATCTGAACAGGTATCTGCTTTTATAATTGTTATTTTGTTTAAAGCAACTCCAATAACAGAGTAAATATTAAGAGAATTTTCTATTAATTCTAGCTAGCTATGTTAGCATCAAGCTAACTGGATTATTTGTCATTTTTACGCCAGCTGTTCACAAACATCTCTTTTGGCTCATAACAGGCATGCAAGACATGTCATCGCTTCTAAGATTCAAGTTTTGACTTTATTGACTCAATTTATTAGCCAGTTAGCTGGCTAATTTAGCTAGCTAGCTTTCTGCTGCCATTCCAGACAGTCAGTGAAAATATCCATTATACAGAGAATATAACACAAACAGTGGCATTATCCTGGCAGCTTTGCAATATGACACAGCAACCTAAACAACATTTACACAACATCCCAGCGATGCTGGATCTATTAGTCCAGGGATTTGTCAACCCTCTTTTTACAACTAGAAAGCGTAAAAAAAAAACTAAAACAAATCTAACAGGCAGGTCTCAAACCGATACATTTGCCTTGGAGCACTTCTGTTATTTGTGCATTTCCATTCATGTTTATTGGCCGAACACAACTGAGGTCTTTATTTTCACTCACACTGAATCATTTGTTATCACATATACTCTGTCAGGATGAGCTGAGGCACCACTAGAGAGTGCTTCACAGCCCACTGGAGCTCCCTGGCCCACAGGTTGAGAAACCCTGTTTCAGTCCAAACTTGGCTGCCACACATAAGTAGGTACAAAAATAGTACCCATTTCAAGGTACCAAATTAGCCTAATGGAAAAATAAAAAGCTGAATAGAATCAAGTACAGTAATGCAGATACCATGCAGTGACACACCTGACCTATTCTTACAGACAGTTACTTCAGTGATCACAGTGACCATGGCAGAACACTGTAGGTGACCGTTTCCAAATATCCAAACATCAATTATAAAGTACTCTATAATGTGTAATATTTTTCACATTTATCCATCCATCTAATAATCCACTTCATACTGGCCAGGGTGGGCCAAAGACAGGAGCACCTACTGGACAGGGCATTACTCATACTATCTATTTACTCACACCTAGGGGGCATTTTTGTGAGGTGAAAGGAAAGTGGAGAACCTGGAGGAAATCTGCACACACCAAACTCCTCACAAACAGAGACCAGAGTGGGACTGAATCCAGATTGTTAGGCCCCTGCAGCTGTGAGACACATGCATTACCTATGGAGCAACCATACTTTGAACACCTTATATATATATAATGAGGTTTATTATACAATGAGGTGAATCTTCATAATGAACATACTGTCAGAAACTGACCAGCTTGACCTCAGTCTGACCCAGCAAGTTCTATGAGTTTTAGAAAATTAATGAAGCATTAATAATGTGTGCATGATTTTACAT
Source organism: Acestrorhynchus altus (assembly GCA_034509495.1). NCBI lineage: Eukaryota > Metazoa > Chordata > Actinopteri > Characiformes > Acestrorhynchidae > Acestrorhynchus > Acestrorhynchus altus. Next base: position 12,764,768 of record CM067521.1, read on the forward strand.
GACTAGTAGTATTAATATTATTATATACATCGACATTTTCATAAAATCGTGTTCCTTGATTGGCTCCCTTTGATGCTTTTTCTGTTTTAAGCAGAAAGTGTCAGAAAACCTTCTCTGCTCACAATCCCACAAACAGAGCCTTAAAATGGCACATCATCACTCAGAGACGTCCAAATACAGGAGGTTCTAAAAGTGTCCGTCTGTCTGCAGCAGCGCTCCGAGTGGAAGAACACAGAACAGACCATCTCGTCTACTTTCGGCCGGTCAGCACCTCAGAGCACTGCTGACAGAGAGAGTTTACTGCAGAATTGCCAAACTAGTGTGCTCTGTTTACAGGCACACCTCAGTGATCAGAGAGACATGATAGATGATGGACATCTCAAAATATTCATTAATATACAATCTGTTGAAAAACTGCATAAAGAAGTTTAATGATTCAGAAAAATGTCACAGTCATACATTTTCTCTCAAACAGGAACTACATTATCATCTTCATACTGGATTGAGACTCAAATGTTTTGGAGTTGAGTGTTCGCAGAGGTGAGACTGGTGACACTCACGTTGTCCTTATTTTTAAACTAATACATATTACTTGCCGTCTTTCACACTGAGCTTGAAACTGACAAAACCTTCTAGATTTTCTGTGACCTCAGATGCTTTAAAATCAGACTGACCCATCAGAGCTTTGTTATTGTGCTTGCAAATCAAACAAATGAGCATCAAGATGATGACAAAACATCTCATCTCATTCACAGCAGAACAGCTTATGAAAAGCAACAAACTGACTACAAAAATGCAGAGGTTGTTGGCTTCATTCGACTAAGGGTGAGGGAGGGGTTCCCCCTTAATTTTGGAGAAAGGAAATTGAATGGAACAAAAGCAGACTTTAATAATACCAGAGAGAAAATAATGTTGAGGTGAGGATACAGACAGTATTCATATATCATAAGAAACTACAAGACTTGCCCCATCTAACCACTGCAGTATCATCATTGTACGATTGTGAGATTTTTAGAGTAATCCAGCTCAGAAAACATCCAATATTCACTTGTTTCCAATTGAAGTAAATCACAAAGCAACTTCCAGTGCGTGTTTATTGCTCTGCCCACATGTACATACTCAACCAGCAAACAGAATCCAAATGATCAGAGAGAGGGGGTGACTCGGATGTTGGGACACAGAGGAAAATTGCTCAGTGTTCAGATTTCAGAATAAATCTTAAAGCTAAATAAATAAGTCCTGAGAAGGGATAACACTGATAAATACATAAATAACAAAAATGATATTCAAGTTCTATTTGGACTACTGTCAACTATTTTGAATAACTCATTATAATACATCAATATTCTTGTATTTTCAGCTCAAAAACATTTCCAACAGGATTCCTGAGAAGTGCTATAAGACAATTTTTAGGTACAAGTACATTTTTGATCAAAATATCATCCAATTCATACATATTTTTTGAGTAGTCTAGGATGAAAGTAACAATATCTGGCATTTGTGTTATGATCTCCTATAAACACTTTTTTAACATTTTGGCAGACTCTGAGTCTATGGTTCTCTGAGAAATGAGCATATGGTTCTAAAAGTTAGCTGATTTTTAGATGTCAAGACTGAATAAGGCGAGGGAATGACTTAGTAAGACACCTGTTTGGATGACAGTTCAGTTTTCAGGACGTGTGTCCCTGTCTCTGGTTCTCCATTTTTTGTAACAGATGACTGTTGTTTCTGTTTTCAATCTCATTTCATCCTTTTCACTGTTTGACAAACAGCAGAAACACATTCTCTTCCTTTTATAAGTTCCAGGCTGTATTTACAGCAGCAAACCAGAGTGTCACTGCCAGGAACTCTGGGAAATGTAGTTCCAAATCAGTCTGGCAGCAGTGTGGTAACTCAATACCAAGTGCCATCTGGTTCTGTAATCGCCGCCCACTCACAAAGGGCCTTTTTTCATCCCTCACCCCTCATTTATTTTGTGCTCTCTCCTTTGTTTACACTCACAGCTCAGGTACGGGAACCAGGGAGCGGGTCCGAGCGAGCGAGAGGAGAGAAAGATGGTGAGAGAGATATGTCTGGAATTCTCCACATGTGCACTTGACCTGCAAATGAACTCCACACCTCGGCCAAACAGCATTACAGCGGGTGTGGAGAAAATAGCTTGGTAAGACCCCAAATATCACAGAAAAAAAATAAAATAAAATAATAACTTACACAGTAAAGCAGCTTTCAGAGTCTCATGGATTCAAAGTTTTTTCCTTCACATCTTGATCTGGTACTGTATCTATTAGACTGACATGTATAAATGAGTTCTGGCTGTGCTTCATTCAGTGTGCACACATAGCTAGAACACTTAGGAGACCTGAAGGACAGGCAACTGTAGGAGCTATAGGAGGGGCTGTAGGACTGATGGACAGGGGCTGTAGGATGGGGGAGCTGCAGGATGGGGCGCTGTAAGACTGTGAGCCTGGGGGACTGTAGATCTTTAGGATGGGGTCAGTAGGACTGTTCGTCAGGGAGGGCTGAAGCTGTAGTATGTTCAGCTAAGAGAATGGGGGACTGCAGGATGAGGGAACCGGGGGACTGCAAGAGTGGAGGGTTGTAGAATAACGGGTTGTGAGACTGGAGACTGTTGACCGGGAAGGATTGTAGGGCGTGTTGTTCTAAATCATGTAACAGTTAGTTCTGGCCATGGAAGTTGTTGAGAAGTGTTCTTAGCATGCTGTTATTTTGCCATAGGAGCATGTTTTTTCCACAAACACTGAAAGAGATGCATCTCTATAGAGAGCTGAAGAGATGACCAGCAGTGTCATTTTATAGCTTTACGTTACTAAAGGCCACTAAACTAGCTACTTAGGATGTCACTAGTTTTTAGTAAATGCAAGCTAGCTTGCTCACATTAGCATTTTGTTACATTTATCTCCTTTCCAGTTCCAACTTAAATCAATACAGATACTTTAAAACGATACTTTATCAGGGTTTTTGTATCATATTGTATCGTATATCACCATGTCTTATACAGCATATAGTCAAATTTTACTGTCAAACTGCCAGGCCTAACTTGAGGTTGTTTGTTATCATGAAATAACAGCACGACTGTGATGAAGCAGTCACAAGCTGAAAGCTGTTATTTCATGATAACACACTCCCTCTCGCATTCTACTGCTTTACCCAAACACACCGAGACACTGTCAGACACTCAGCAAAGAGTGTTTCTTAACAGCATTTCACAACAGTGAAGCTGAGGCTTTGGACTAATATGGAACAAAAAGATCTTTCACTTTCACTTCAGGAAACATCTCCATCTGTCCAGAGGAAAATCCTGTCTGAGTGTGAACAAGACACTGGGAAGCATATTCAAATCACAGGATATAGAGATAACAAGTAATGAGTCATTGGTGATCAAACGTGACCAGAATAAACCACTGAAACTAAATGATCTATCCTCAAAATGTGATGAAGGCTTAAATCTTGAAGATAACAAAAGTATTAATAATTAAATATTCAAATGAAAAGAATAAAATAGAGACAGAACATAAAGATTATTGATATCTTCAACATATGAATGATTGATTCTGTATTATTATAAGATGAATAGACCTTATGATCATTTTGGGTTTTTTGGTGACAAACACCCATAGCGGCCAACTGGGATTTTTCCTGGTTCTCTTGATGACCAGTGCACTCGTGAATGCAGGGGTTCCCAACCTTTTCCACCTCACAGCTGTTTATAACTAGAAATCAAAATGACCAACAATTTTTATATATATTTGCCTTCAATTTCTCAAGTGCTGACACTGAAATCATCACATTAAGGCCTGAACAGGAGCTTAAAAATTGCAAATCTTCATGAAAAGATCTGTCCTAAATGTCCCTCACAAAAACGAGTAAGAAAGATATATTACTAACGTCAGACACAAAATGTGCACGTCTTTAATTTTGTCTAAAAGCTGTTTCTTGACTCAATTTCTGTCTGCTTATACTATGACATCATATACTTGCAGCGTTTGCTTTTTCTGAGGAACAGTGTCATCACACTCTTGTCTTGTTCCCTTGCTTTCCTTGATTTTGTTATTGGCTCATTATTAATCCTTCCCTATGTTTACGTCTGCCATCTGCTCCCCATATGTGATGAGTGTCACACTCTTTCTTCATTTAAGAAACTTCTCTGATTTTTCAGAGGCTGCACTGTCTCAAACTGATGTTTAATTTGCCTTGCATTAATTTTCTCTTAATGTTTACAGTGTGAACATGATCTTTTGATTCTTCCTTTTACTAAATAATATTTTTCTGAATTATGAAAGTTTTAAATTTTAAAGTTATATGTTTCAATTGTGCAATGCAAATGGATAGTAGTGCTAGTGCATTTTATTTTTTTCCCCAAATTCTATTTAGTTTTTTTCTTTCCCTTAAACAAAAAATGAACTTTCCTGTATATCAAAATCAAAATATCAAAATATTAGTTTTTTGCAATATCGTGCAGCCCATAATTAATGCCCATCTATACCCATTCATACCTATTTCCATCTATACCCAGTCCATACACCAAGGGTTCATATCAGTACTGAAAATGGTTTATTTTACTCATAACAATACTGGCACCCTTTTCAATGCTATTTAGACTAAAATGTTCTATAACCATCTATATGAGGTCATTTAAATGGCTCTTAGTGCAGTTGTGGTTCTAGGTAGAAACACTGCCTTTACTAAAGAACCCCTGGAGGACCCCTTGTATTAAGATCATACCATTATGAACTGGTTTGTCAAGGCGTTTCCAGAGTGTAATAAACACGGCAGAACTGCAGCATTTAGAGCTTGCACACCAGCACAGCTGATATTCCAGTGCTGCATGTCTGTTCACGCTGAGGGATAAACAAAATGCATTAGACCTTCCTCCTGAAGGCTGTGTGATCATCAGAAAGCTCAGCAGTAGAACACTGTGTCATTTCACTGTACCGAGCAAAGTTCTCAGAATTTACTCTTACGTAATTCAGAGTTTTGCCTCAACACTCACAGAGGTGCCTTTCTCCATGACCGTAAACAAGGCGGAGTCAGCAGGTCAAACTCCTGCCCTCTTACTGGACCAGCACTTTCAAATGTTTCCTAATGGCTTTTCCCAAAACACACAACACTGCAACAGAACACATGGAGTATGGTACTGCAAATACAGTATAGTCATCCACCCTGTACTAACTTATACTGTACAGGAAACTATTCCTCGCCCAACTATGCAAGTCTTTTAAGAGTCACAGTCAGTTCAGACCAGCCAAACACGAATAAAGAAAAACACAAACTGTTTTGTAACAGAGTCTAGAACCTTTGGATTTCCTGTCGGCCCTTCAGTCAGCCCGACGTGCCCGCCTCACTCCTGACCTACATTCACTGCCAACTCTGGAATTTGGCTCTCTCACCGACGCCGGCATAGTGGGAGTGTGTGAAGGACAGACATTTTCACTCTCGCATCAAGATGTTAGAGCGTGAGAGTGTCGGAGGAGTGCACTGCAGGAGTGTGTAGCAATAAAATCACTCAAACATCTGTCTTTCATAAAAGTGTGAACTTCAAAACATGGCCTATGTAAACCAGTTACTGACACCACACACACACACACACAACCACAACCAGCATTACAGACATTCTGTGCTGAAGACACCCTGGAGACACATCCTATAGACATACAGGCAGCAAAGACCATCATAGAGCTAGTATACACACATATAGTGTATATATGTGATCTCAGTGATCGTGAGACACATAATGAGTGCAGTCACAATGTTATGGCTACAAAGTTATAGATGTACATCTGTACTTGAGTCGTCCTATAGGTTCATATACTCAGTAATAAAGTTGTCCTATAAACATATACCAGTGAATCTAAACAAAATAATATTAATTTAATGTAGTAATTTTATCAAACCTGAATTTAAATACTGTAATAATATGAGATTCTGGATTTCATGAGCGATAGGCCGTCCTGGTCAACAGTAAAAAGGGTATGAAATATGTCCCTTGACTTATGAAATAAATCTACAAAATATATATATATATTTTTAGATGAACTAGTATATTCAGTATAAAAGTCATCCTATATAAACACAGATTCAGTACTAATGTTGTTCTATAGACATATAATGTCAGTACTAGTATCATCAACTGACACATAAATTCAGTACTAGTGTCATCCTACAGACACATGAATTCAGTACTAGAGTCATTCTATATGTGCATATCTATAAACACATTCAACCCTAGACATAAACTATATATTCAGCACTACAGGTGTCCTATAGACACATACATTCAGTAATACAGAGTGTTTCTAGGACAAAACATTTTAAGCACTTTGGAGAAAAAATATCCTGAATACAGATGATCAGTCTCGGCTTTATACGAGTCGATATCGGATCATACAAATGAAGATCATTTTCAACTGACAAATCGATTCTTTTAAACCCATCCCTGCTTAGTACAGTGATTTCAGTGGTACAATCAAAATGTTCTTCACTTCACATTAAACAGCAATAACTAGATTCTTAAAAATGAAACAACCTTATATGTACTTGAAGCCGTGATGATATAAAAGTACATTGTGTATCATTATGACAAAATGTATCACAAAATTATAAAATATCTTCATGTTGCCCACTGCTAAGCTTTCCTACACATACATGCAATCAACACTGGGGTCACCCTGTAGACATATCATAAAAGATGGCAGCACCCAAAAGGATCAAGCAATTGTAAGGCACAACTGCAATGGAGTCACTCAGAATGGCAACGGGTCATATTCGACGATGAGTCTCGCTTTTGTCTTGGTGGAGAAGACCAAGGAATCCATGTGTAGAGGCACCACGATCAGTGCCAAGATCAACGGTTTGTTGTCACGTGTCCAGAAGGCCGGGTGTCGTGGTGTGAGGTGCAATTTCATATGATGCCAGATCACCTTTATTCTTCATTACAGGCACTTTGACAAGCCAACATTATATTAATGAGGTCCTGCAACCAGTGGCCCTACCTTCTCTGAACGCACTCTGGTGTGCTATTCCAACAGGACTAGACTCATCTGCATACTGCTGTCGTCTCAAGACCTCGCCTTGAAGACACAGATACTATGCCATGACCAGTCACATCACCAGACATTTCTCTGATTGAAAATGGATGGGATGCTGTTGAATGTGCTCTCAACACTCAACCCCTTCTGAAGAACCTTAGTGAGAATATTCAGCTGTATGGGAGCACAGGACACCATTATGAATCTGGGATGATGTATTTTACCCAACAGCACACTGAGAGCCACTACGTCTGTATGTGCAGCTCAATAAATGTTGCCCATATCAGAGTGGGTGGGAGGGTGGATGGATAGATAGATCTTTATTGATCCCTTGGCAGGGTTCCCTGATGGAAATGAAGGAAATCAGTTTACATTTGTAATCGTGTATTATTCCTGGTGACCTCTATCTACCTTCTGAATAGCCTTTCAATCAGACACTTCCTCAATCCAGGGTTCTACAGGTCTGAGGGCAGTTCTATAGCTGCTTTATAGACCAGTTATATATTCAGTTGTTACAATCAGTCTACAGACTTCAAAGAAAGACACAGTTTTGAATGTGAGACTCCTCATGTATTCAGACTTCAGTTGCAGACTGATTCAGAATCAGGACTGTTGTGCAGCCCGGCTCGGTGCTGGACTGGTTCAGTAAACAGTGCAGGGCTGAAGCTGGGCCAGGCCTGCTCCCCCTCAGCCCTCAGAGCAGCTCCACAGTGGGCTCTTTCAAGGGGTGGGGCATGCTGGTCTGCCCTCACTCAGGAGTTTGCCAAACTTGGTGGATTCCAGGAACACACACACACACACACACACATACACACACACTCCCCAATGGATTACCCTGTACCTCACTCTCTTGGTTTTATAACCCCCACCCCCACCCCACCCATCACTAATCGATTCCCTTCTACTCTAGCTGGCCGATGTGCACGCGCGCACTCTCGCACGCACGCACTCACTCACCAGCGCGCGCTCTCGTTTTTCCACCCCCCACCCCCCACCCGCCGCTCTACCCCGGTTCAGCGCTGGTAAAAACAGCAGTAATAATGAAGGAACAGCTGAACGGGCTGTACTGTACAGTTGGAGGCTGTTTCAGGAAAAGCCCAACTCCTGTCCGCTTCCCGAGTGCGCGCGCGCCCTCAAGGACACTGCAGCTTCACCCGCGCGCGCAGAAACACTCAGACCCGCGCTTCCCGGGAAAAGCCTTCTTACCCACCTTCTTGCTGTTCCGGCCGGAGTATCCGTTATACGGGCTGATTCCGCTCCGCGGCGGCACGGACAGCAGCATGTTCCCCAGAGCGCTGCGTCCGGAGAGCGAGCACTGCCAGGCTCCCGCTGACGTCAGCTCGGGAAGTTCAGCCCGGGATCGGGCGGAGGGGCGGGGGGAGCGGAGGGGATCTCCACCTGTATTCCGACAAGCTCCTCCTCCTCGACACGGATTGGCTGGTAGTGACGAACAGAGAGTCCCGCTCCCTTAAAGTCACACTCCACCGAAATTCCTACGTTTTCTGTGAGTCTCAAAATAATGAGAAAATATCTTAAAAATAATGAGAAAACATCTCAAAATAATGAGAAAATATCTCAAATTAATGAGAAAATATCTCAAAATAATGAGAAAATATCTTAAAAATAATGAGAAAATATCCCAAAATAATGAGAAAACATCTCAAAATAATGAGAAAATATCTTAGAATAATGAGAGAATATCTTAAAAATAATGAGAATACACCTCAAAATAATGAGAAAACATCTCAAAATAATGAGAAAATATCTCAAAATAATGAGAAAATATCTTAAAATAAAGACAATTTAATAACAAAACAAATCAGTGGTGGATGTTTAGCTGGCAGTAATGGGCTTTCATAATAAACACTGTCTGATGACTGAAATACTGCTTTACAAGAGTCTTGAAAAAAGTTTGGGTCTAAAACAGGTGTTTATTGCACATCAATAAAGTGGTGGAGGGATAAATGCTACAGGGTGTTATGTGGCAAAATTGTAATAAGGTTAATGTAGATTCTAAAAGCTGTTTCAGAATGTTAAGTTCATGCCTCAGTTTTCCATCTTATTTTCCAAGAAAACAATGGAGGCGTCGTCTTCGATTATTTGGTGTAGAATGTCTGGGACAACAGCACAAATACACAGAGGGGAGATGGAAGTATTGTTATATTGAAAAACTCTAATAGTGTGTGGAATTTAAGTGTGTGTGTCTGTGGTCTGCTGAGAGCAGTGCTGGTTGTACAGTCTAACAGCAGCAGGAAGGAAGGACCTGCGATAGCTTCACACACTAAGGGAGAAGTAGCTGGTCACTAGAGGAGCTGCCCAGTGCTGCCAGTGTCTCATGCATGGCATGGGAGTTATTCTCCAGCATGGATGCCAGTTTGGCTAACGTCGTTTTGTCTCCCACCACCTGCACTGGGTCTAAGGGGCTTCCCAGGACAGAACTGGCCTTCTTTATGAGTTTGTTCAGTCGCTTCCTGTCTGCTGTCGAGATACTGCTTCCCCAGCAGACCACACCATAAAAGATGGCAGATGCCGCCACCAAAGAAGGTCTTGAGGCGTTCTCCCTTCTCCTGGATTTTTTATTCATATTCAGGTTCTGGTGTTTTTCATAGGGTTCTAACCCTGATTTACTAACAGCTTTTGAACAGTTCTGACAGAGGCCTTTTTCCAGGAACTGGAATGTCCTGCAGTCTGACACAGAAAGTGACATTGTCTCACTGTGACAACTCAGGACCCTGCCCTATCGACCTGTTGGCTTGGCAACTGTAACATTGTTTGGCCATCAACAGATCTGTTGTCAGGCAATGTGTCCCCCTCCCTCCAGAGCATTTTGACTCTTAATTCCACAATGATTAGCCGTTGTGTGCCTGGGCATGTGTGTTTGTATGGGGTTATTCCAGGGTCTCTGACTCTTTGTGAATACTGCTTTAAAGCATTTTGACTAATGAACTTAGGAGACCACAGAGTTTCCTGACCCGCAGAGTGCTCACTGGTACCTAACTGGTACCATCTCCTCCCAGTTCATCTCCTCCACTCTGAATAAATGTTAATGATAAATGTATCCTCAAATGTCTGGGTCTGGAAGAATGAACAGAACCCAAATTCTCCAAAGAGTTCCAGCACAGAGAACATCAGATCTTTAATTATTCATCTGAAGACACTGTAAGTTCAGATTACCAGAGCAGGATGTCTGTATTAGAGTCAGACCTAAACATAAATATCAAGAAGAAGCAGCAGATTTATTTTTGTTTTATTTTAAATCTCTCTGTGATGCTGGATTTAACATATTTCATTTAATTAATGTATTTAATCAATTCAATATAAATTATATAACATATACATATATAATGTATTAAATGTAATAAGAATTCATATTTAACGTAATATATTTCACATAATTAATAGTTCTTTTCCTCCTTAGCCCAGGTAAGCCATTTCTGACAAAGTGTCTGCTTCATGAGCGTCTTATCTCGGTTAAGGAGAATAAAAAGAAGAAACAGAACTGGACCGTTGCTCTGTACCCCAAAGTCCTCTTTTTACTTGAAAGCAAGAATCCTAGAGTCTCAACTCAAGCTGCTAGAGTCTGAAGGAACAGTGGGGAGGCACAGAATCCAAGGTGTCTGAAGTCCAGTTTGAAGTTCCCACAGTTTATGGTGGTTTATGGTGCTATGCCCTCTGCTGGTGTTGGTCCACTGTGTTATAATCAAGCAGAAGAGTTGGTTCACACAAGTCAACACAAGAGTTTTTAGAGCACTTCATAATTCCATCTGCTGACAAGCTTTATAAAGATGCCGATTTCCTTTTCCAGCAACTTCTTATAAATATATTTTATCTTATGAAATAGTCTATTATTCTGAGGCACTGCTTTTATGATTTTCACGAGATATGAGCCACATGATAATATGTGATGAATATAACATGAAAGTTTACCTTTTTAATTTATATTATGAACAAATAGGAATTTTCCTTAATATTCTAATTATGTGAAATGCTCTATTATGTGCAAAAGTGAAGTGCAAAACAGTGAATTCATACTGTTAATCTCAGTAAATTATTTGGCGAAACGTAAGAGAACGAGAGGTTCAGAGAATGCAAAGCTCATGAGTTCAGTGGTTTTTTGCAGAAGCTGATTCTCACAGTTCATCTTAAGTCAGGAAATTTGTTGACAAAGCAGAGAGGATTATGGATCTAACCCAAAGCTGTGATTTTAGATTGGTCCAACTAAATATCCTCCCTGTGTCCTCCTGTGCCCTGCCCACAGTGGGACTTCCCCTCAGACCTTCTGATAAAACTTCTCTTTGTTCGAGACCAGAGCAAACTGCTCTCCACTGCCAGGCATGTTCTGGTGGCACTCTGGTGGAACTATGTTTCTCTTGAACACATCTGGCCTCAACAAACCTCTGCAGAACTGAGACCTCACAACACCAATCTGTTTCTCTGCTTTAATGAAGCTCTAGAGTTACACTGCTGAATATCCACACAACATTCCAACCTGGAGTCGATAGGAGAAATAGATTCCTGTCAGGAGAGAGAAAGAAAGAAAGAGAGAGAGAGAGAGAGAGAGAGAGAGAGAGAGAGAGAGAGAGAGAGAGAGAGAGAGAGAGAGTGTGTGTGTGTGTGTTGGGGGGTGGGAGGTGTAGGGCGATGAAGGGAAGTGAATGGGGGAAGGAGGGGGGTGTTTGTGCATGCCAGGCATTCCTTAGGTGTTATCAGTGCAGCAGAGCTGCAACAGGCCTTTCAGAAACGCTAAAATCCCAACAGCCGGTTCAAATCTAAGAAGCTGCTGATTGTCCAGAATTCAGCACTGCATGTCAGAAGCAGCCAATTTACAGTCAAATTAAAAAGAAAAGAAATCAAGTTATCAGGAGACATTTCTGAGGAGAATAGGTGGGCAAAAATATCTGGACGCCTTCTGACACCCAGTGGTTCTTCTGAAATCAGGACTTTCAAAAATGCATTAGGCTTGTTTAGATGCTCTTTCACAAAATTCTGACTCTGAATTTTATGATGAGGATGCAGGAGAGATTTTCTTCTGATGATTCTTCCATGAAGTTCATATTTGTGCAGGTGTCACTGAACAGTAGAACAACTAGAGAGTCTGCTAAGTCTTCCTGATTGTCTTTTGCAGTCAAGTGGGGGCTCTGATTTGCTTTTCTTGCAATCTTATGAACAGCCGTCTCTGCAATGTTTCTTAGTCTTCCAGACCTTACCTTGAACTCCACTGTTTCTGTTAACTGCCTTAAATACATTTCGAACTGATGGGACAACTTTACATGTCACTGTATTTAAAACATCAAGAAGATGTTGTTGGAATGGAATGAAACTTTATGTGTAAATGTAATGATCATATGTGCAAGTGTACAAATATTAGAACGAAAGAATTTATTCATTGAGGAAAACTGTACAACTGAAACAAATGTCTAGTTCCCTGTTGGGCTGCCTTTTGCCTTGATACAAGATGAGATATGGTTGGACATGGAGGCATACAGGTTGATCCTATGGCATCCTGAAGCACATTTACACATAGGTGCTGTAGCTGGGCCTGTAGATCCAACATACTTGGTAGGTTGCTGAAGACGGCATCCCAGCTGGTGCCATAAAAGATCAATTGGCAATAATTCTTGCGACCGGGCAGGCCAAGGAAATAATGCTGGTGAAGACATTGCTGCAAAACCCTTGCTGTGTGTGGCCAAGCATTATCCTGCTGATAAACACCAGTTGAAAGCCCTGCCATGAGAGACATGCTAGTGGCTGCAGGATGTCCTGCATATAACATTGAGCATATAGTGTCCCTGGTATCACTACCTGGAATGGCTCCCCAGATCATCACACCAGTGGCTGGGCCTTTATACTGAATTCCAAATGTTGTCAGATCCCAATCAGTACCTGGATTGATCCAAATGATACGGTTCTAGGTCATAGCCATCCAGGTTTCTCAAACACAAGTACAAACAAAGGTGATTGTGGCTGTCTGTCAATGGCAGGATATGTAATGGATGCCATGACACCATATTTCCTTTTTGTCAACAACGACCATCCTCTCAGTCCAATGCTGAGCCATCTTTCAAAGTCTGTTAACTGGGGAAAAATTCTTTGAGTGTATTGTGGAGGCAGTTGATGATCTCTCACAAAGAATTACACTACCCAAAAGTAGTATCTGAGACCCTTTAAACTGGGCAGTGGAGGAAGCGATTTTACACCCTCTTGTGCCAAGACCCAGTGACTAATCAGAAAGGGGCAGATTACAGCATCATCATTTTAAAGACTAGGACAGTGAAACACACGGGTATAAAATGTCAAGTATCTACTGCTACATCTACTTCTACTGTAAAGAGTCATGTGGAGACATTTCTCAAAATTCTCTGTACAGTTCTCTGAGCCAGGCATTACCAGGAGCTTCACACCAAATCTTTGGCATTGGGCTGTTTGGTCAGGGCCACATAGGGCCACCTGGTCAACCTCTCCCTGCCCTCCAACGAGCCTGCCTGTCACAATGACTAGAACAACAACATAGCCTATTATACTGTCCAAACCCATAAATGTACCTTCAACTATCTCCTGTGTTTTAAATGAAACGTTGATGACAATAAAAAAAAAAAAAGGTGGCAGATCTGAGCAGCAGTTTTCCTTGGGAACTACTTTTTGCTGCACAGTAGCCTGTATATACCTGCACCACACACTTAAAAATGAGGGATTTTCATAAATAAAATGAATCTATATAGAACCATGAACACTCAAAGAACCCTTTGCCTGAATATAGGATTCTTTGCATTATGAAATGGTTCTTCAGACTGAATGCACTGTAGACTGTTCTGTATAGAACCTTTCAGACAAGACACTCCAAACATTTCAGATATTCTATAATGCCCTATACAGCACATTCTGCATAAGTTTGAAAAACCTTTACAAGATGCAAGTAACCCTTTATTCATGCAAAGGGTTCTTTGAGTATTCATGGTTCTATATAGTAATCTATACTGAAGATCCCTTTTTTAAATATGCATTGTAAAGATACATAGTTTTAGACGCAAAATATTCTCAAAACTCTGGTACATCAGTGTCTAGGAAATCAGGGAGTCCATTTTTAACCATCTGGTGTAATAACTTTTGGAGGTTTAGACCGCTGCTTCAGCACCACTACAAACAATTGTGACTGAGTTTATGGATACCTTTACGTTTTCAGGAGACTCACTTTCAGTGTTTCTGCAGGAGAATTTTCCACACCTTCTACAAAGAAGCTTACTTATTCTTCATATTTGTTCTCAGATCAAAGGTAAGAGTAGATCCTGTTTTTTTTTCCCTCTGTGTCTGAGATCAAAGTGGTCAACAAGGTCTTTCAGGGGGTTCGTTCCCTTTTTGCTCTATCGATGAATTGTTTTTGACCCTACTTTTGGAAACTTCAGTTTTTAACTCTTCAGTTTTTTCCCTCCTCATGAAGATGGATGATCTAATATTGGCTCAGAAATATCGCCTGAGGGGCTCAGAGGGGTTCAGTGGTCTACTGCACTAGAACTTTGATCTGAGGATTGCAAGTTTGAATCCTGGGTCAGAATCCATTGGCAGCTGCAGTCTGCGAGAGCAAAATTGGACTCTCTGGGTGGGAAGCTGGCGCTCTCTCCCCACATCACAGCCAGTGTGATGCTGGCCAGTATCTGTCAGTATCAGAGCTCGGGACTGCACAGCAATGATACAACAGCAGTTTGTATCATACAACAGCAGTTTGAAAAGAGGCTGACTTCACATTACTTCATGTTACTTTTACTGTTAAATGAAAGTTGATCAAGCTGACCTCACTTAAAATAAGACTTAGAATAATAATATGTTGAATTAAAATCTATTTTCTCACCTACTTATTATTGTGTGTCTAAGTTTTGGATGAGGAGAAACAGAAACACAGCTTTAGGCCAAAACATGACATTGGAATTCCTGTGTGGTGTTAGGAATTCTTAGCTAAAGCTGGTCTCAGCAGAGTGCTTTGATTCCATCATCTCTCAGGATTGGCCATGGAAAACACATCTATCATGCTTTATTTCGTTTCTGTGTCAGTTACCACTGTATACCTCTGCTTATCTTCAAGTCTCTGGATAATTGATGCTATTTTAGGCTCTGCTCAGTCAGAATATAACAGACAGATAAGGAATGATATGTTCTTACACATTCATCTAACTGTCTTATTGTCTGTCGTGTATGAATGAAGATGTAGTTCAGAAGGACTTGGAGAGTAGGCAGAACTCTATAATGCCGTCCATCTGTTGGGTGTGAGCACCTCCACCAGGGAGTTTAAGATGTTCTAGAAGATGACGCAACTCAAGAGCCCACCCTAACATTCTGTGAGAAAGAGAACAGCTCAAGTCTCAGCCTGGTTAGCTTTAAAGATCAACTGCCAAAATAAACCTCTGGTAAGTGATATTTTGCTGATAGAACAGCTCCGGAGGTGATAAATAGTCAAATATGTCAGAAGGCTGGAGAACATAAGGAAACTCAAACTGCTGCCTGTTTGGACTTTTTATCTGAACCATCGTTCCCTCAGCCTGATATTAAAATGGACCCTTTTTAACTCTTTGTATCCAAGATCTGCACTTTGTGGTAGTTAGATGCCACTTTTTAGGCTTTACTCAGTATCAGAGTAACCCAGAGACACAATAACAGATCAAATTGACTTGTTTCCAACTGAAATAAATCCCAGTTTAAATCCCATTGTAGACAACCAGTGCACCTTTATTGCTCTGTTCATGTGTACATGCAATAACCTGTTTAAATAAAGTGTTGTATATTGTCCTTACAACCAAATAAAGTATGCAAAGTAACTTTTTAGTGAAAATGTGGTCAAATCCACACAAATATCTAAATTCTGTTAACATTTACATCTCAAATGGAGACACCTTGCATAGGGTTAGATCTCCTGACAATGACAGCATCTGACGTGTGTGACGTGTGACTCTCTTATGCAGAACGACAAGCTTACTCATATTACAGACGTGAGCCAGAGTAGTGTTAGGAGTCCTACCCAAAGACTCTTATTGGTGTATCACTGTATAGTTACCCAGACTGGGAATCAAATCCTGGTCTTCCAATGTGTGTGGTGGCTCACTGGTGGTGTTACCTACTGCACCACACCAACCTCTATTATCTGCTCTGATATAAAGAGCTAAAACCACTCCTGGTACAGCAGACAGACAGTTCTGCTTTTACCTTTTCAAACGATCTATTACTGTAGATCGGGGTTGGCAATCTTTAACACCATCTAAAATTAAGATAAAACTGTATATATTGCTTTTTTCTTATCTTTGTATAAACAACTGTAGTGTGTTGCTTATGAAATCCATGAAGTGCTACAGAGAAAATTAAATTTTATTTATGTAATGAACACATTTTGAATTCTTGAAAAATAAAAAGCAACACACAGAGTTGAAGGTCTCTTTCAAACAAATTAAAAAGCTGAACTTAAATTATCCATGTAGCAAACAAAAGTCGTGAGCCGTCATCCTTATACCACATTTGGGCTTTTGGAGTGTGCAGTGGAGCCTGGACCTGAATTTAATAAAATACACTGGGGAAAAAGCACTATGTCACTTTGACCTTTACAGAACTCTAAGCTGTGTCTGTGAGTGGGGTTTGTTTTTAATCCAGTTCATGGTGGAGAACAGCTGCTCACATACAGATGTGGATCCAAAGATGGACAGGACTGCAAATGCTCCAAATATTTCTTCATGTTTATGTAGGTGTCGGGGATGGCTTCCATGTTTCAAACACGAGTTTGTCCTGGAAGGTTCTCAATATCACTCCACTTGTGATTCTGAACAAGAGTGGCCTTCCGACGGATCATCAAGATCTGTCAAGCATCTGAATTCGGACACCCACATGTGTTTGTCAGCTGTGTCAGCCAGCTCCAGATGCAGATCCAGATACAGTTCCAGCACCAGATCCAGCTCTGACTCCAGCTCCAGATCCAGCTCCAGCTGTTTGAAAATCACAATAATCTTCCAATTTAGAACTAAAATTTAAAAAAGAACTAACACAAAATACACTTCAATTAACGAAGAGTTGCAGTATAAGGATGAAAGAGCCGCATTCTGCTCCGGAGCCGCAGGTTGCCAAACCCTACTGTAGATAAATCATGTTTAGGAAAAATGAGACAGAGTTTGGGATTCAATGCAAACTACTCATTTTTCAGGGCAGGCTCATCATTTTTGATCACCCGATTCTGGCTCATTTTCTCTGGGAAACCAGTTTAATATCCATATGACTGGCTGGCTACACACACGCACCCCCTTAAAACAGATGAGACATGCCAAGGGTGTAGAGCAATTCACTTTTATCAGGACCTTTTCATTCCAAGAATATCATTTTAAATGGAAATTTAAAATGTAAGAAATAAAAAAATTGGACTTGATTGATCTGAGGATCTTCCCTGAGAAAGAGATGTCACAATCAGGATTAGACATATTGATCCAGTAAAGGCTGGTCAGAACCTGCAGGACTCTTCATAACAGCATCTTCAGACAAATTCCAGAACCGGGTTCTTTTGGAATTCCTCTTCAAACTGAGGCTAAAATGAGGAGAAGCATTTTATGAACCTTGGAGACCTGCTGTTGCACGTTTTCTCAGTTGTCAATATCATGATTAGCTGCTTTTAAACGAACTGAACAGTTTTTCCATGTGCTGTGTTCCAGAATGGTGAACCCGCCCTCCTTGAGGGACCCCGTGCTGAACACCCCCCTGAGGGGCTCCAAGAGGGAGGCCTCTGGCTGTGGCTGCAGCTTTCTAAGAACCAATGGAACAATCCGGGACCACATGTGGTGTTTTGTGTAACAGGACAAGTGTGCCAGTATTCTCAGTTTGGGGAGGGGGGTTTGTCCACACAGTGTCCCAGGAATGTTCCACTGCTTTACAGAGAAGTATAGTTTGATACTGCCACCTTGTGCTGGGGAGTAAAAGTGCACTAAGTGTTTAATTTATAATAAATACATTTTTCATGCCCACACCATTTGTTTTAATTTCCTAATTTGTTACATTGAATACATTAACAGAAATTGTGTTTTGTAATGTACAGAGAATGAAGGTCAACAAGTAATTGCAGCTATGGCCTGTCTTGTTACTGGAAAGCTGCCGGTTTGAGTCCCTGAACTGGCAGAATATGACAGAGCAAGGCACTGAAATCCCCAACTGCTTCCTGGACGAAGGGAGACGGCTGGCCACTGCTCTGGGCACGTGTGCTCGCTGCCCCCTAGTGTGTGAATTCACTTGTGTATATATGTGTGTTTTACTGTGTGGATGGGTCAAATGTAGAGGACAAATTTCCCCATGTAGAAGCACAGTGGGCCTATATGCACGCTTACATAATGGGGCTGAAATCTGACTGTACTAGACTTTCATCTGACCATTCATCATATTAGACATTCATCTGACCAGTTCACATCAATGACTGTGGAAAAGCAGACAAAACGTCTCTCTTAAAAGTGAAACCACCAGAGTCTCTGCTGTCTGGTTGTGTAGTATGATGTGTAGCTCTGCCCATCCCATATGTTTCAATGACAAAACAGTCAATATTCCACCTGACGTTTCTCCTTTAATCTGTCTAATTTGACCAGTTCTCCCTCTGCTAATATTGCTTCATTTTATTTACCACAAAAACTGCAATATCTTAGGCAGGTGGAATTACATTTAGGAAAAAATTGATTCACAGCCTTAGTTAAAACTGAATTTCTGCAGGAGTTGTAGTTGAGCTGTCAGGCAGCTAGCTAGTTAATCATACTATTGTTTAACATTTCATTTAACAAATAAATTTAGACATATTTGGACTGGGTAGCTAGTATTTGTACTTGGTTTTGGCCAGCGCTCTCGCCACATGAATTTTCTGGTCTGGTCATTTCTCTGTCATCGCTGGGTCACATTGGTGCAAAAGAGCAATGTTTTTTATGTGACCCCTTCATCCAAAGATAAACAATCAAAATGGAGTCAACAGTTACAGCCACATTCTTAATGGTCATGTACAGTGCTGGGGGCAGCCGCAAATTCAGAAATTAATTATCATAAAAAAGGAAAAGGTGACAGGTCAAAGATTTTAAAGATGGGTCTCTGTGGGGTCATTGCAGCTACTTCACTGTATAAGAATATTGCATTAATAATAAATGTTGAGTTGGACTGACTAAATGTGTTATGAATTAGTCTGACTGTTCAGACCATACAGTCGATGGTTCAGACTGTCAGCTGTGTAACAGATATTAGGGGTGTAAGAAAATACTGATACACTTCATTTACATTTACATTTAAATTTACATTGGTACAATATGGCAGATGCTCTTATCCAGAGTGACAGCGCTTTGCTGTTTGCTGAAAAAATCTTTAGCTTGCTTATAGAGATAAAATCCAAAGAAACCTCAAGCTTGAGATACCAATGCTGGAATGGAGACCTCAATACCCAAGGTTCAACATGTTACACTTCATCACATAAGACATAATATAATTATAACTCTTTAATGAAAGAGACAGTCTTCAGTCAGCATTTGAAGACAGCAAGTAACTTAGTTGTTCTGACGCCCAGGGTAAGTTCGTTCCACCACGACAAACAAGAGTGTGGATGCTTGTCTTCCATGCCTCTTGAGGGATGGTGGGTCAAGCCAAGCTGTACTTGAAGCTCAAAGGTCTCCCCTCAAGTATGGAAGAGCTTTGTCTACCTGTATTTTTTATTTTATCAAAACATTTTATCTCAACTTCAAATAAAATTCTATATCTAGATCTCAAATTAATTCATACTGGAGTAGCCTACAATCTTTTACAAATAACAGTATCTGGCTTGTCTGTATCCAAAAAATAATTTGTCATTTTCAAGTGAAAGAAAATCTGTGAAACTATCAAAACATCCAGCAAAACAGATCCCTGTCATGGTTATATATATCACACTATTCCAAATTGTGACCTTTGTCATCAAGGGGTGTAGATTTGCTGTTTACAGTGGTGGGGACCCATGAATCTCAATGCATATTTTAATTTATGAATCATATCATGATAAATTAATGTTAAACTAATGTCCGACAAAGAAATAGCGTAGACTTCAGTTTTCTTTAGCCATAGTTCAAATGAAACATGAAACGCACATCAAGAATTATAAAAGTAGATGGAACTGCATAATCTCTTCAGCATGCTGTGCCAAAGCCTAGCATTGCCATTCACGTTATTATGATGGACTCATTTCATTAGCAAACTTGATTTTAAGTGACTTTTACATGTTTCTTTGAAACATAGCTCTGTATGTCCACCCCCTTATGTCCAATCTTGCACAGTAAGTCTTGCATAAAAATGGAGGTTTTTGCCAGGTGCAGGAAAAATTCCAGGCGAAACCTGCTCTACAGTGTCATAGACGTCTGATGAAAACATTCAAACTATAGATTTCATACCACCAGTGTAGCACATCTGCTAAAGATCATTCTGATCATAGTTATTATGATTATGTGTTATCATTATTATATTTTACAGTAATCCCAATCATAAAGCATTTAATAGTAACAAAATTAAGACTGAATTTCCTCTCTTGTATTCTCCTCCTATCCTTCTGGTTAACAGTTTTTCCTTTTTTTAGGTCCATTTACAATTCCTGCCATTTTCTGAAACTCTAGTCATTTCTGAATTGATCTGAATCATTTAAATTTCTAACTCATTTTAAATTCATAGTAGTTGCATATATATATATATAGCATATATATATATATATATATATATATATATATATATATATATATATATATATATATATATTCTTTCTCCCTCAATGTACTCTAAGTTTAATTAAAGGTTGATTGATTGATTGATTGATTGATTGATTGATTGATTGATTGATTGATTGATTGATTGATTGATCGACGATCAATCATTCACCTGGCTGAATTCCTGGTCATTGTAGAAAGTTTTCCTTCCAGTTTTGGCTAAGCTACAACCAAACAGAGCAACAGAGTCTCAGTGACAGCAGGAATGGCCCAACCAATTACACTGACCATATGTGTTACAGGAGGCAGGACTTTTAGCAGAGAACAGAATTCATCCCTTTCTGTACCTCTAGGTCAATTAGACATGGACAGATTTGGGTTTTTTGGGGGTATTTCCTTTTGATGGGATCAAATTATTGGTGGGGACACATCATTGTCCGTGCTAATGGTTATAATACATATATATATTTATTACCTGTCATGGTAATATATATGACAATATATCAAATTGTGACTCATGTCATAGTTTCATATATCATATTAAATTATATACAATACATCAAAATCACAAATCAGACCACCAGATTCCCAATACACAGCACTATCAGATATGTATCCGACTTCAATACCACATATGAGAACTGAAAATGTTAGATTCAGTGTGTTTATTGTTGGTCAAATTGCCACACAGAAAATACACTGCTGAACATAATCTGCACTCACATCAACTATACATAGCGTTTCACAAGGGCTGCCCAAACATTTATGTATGTAGACTGTATATGAGGAGTTTACACGACGTTAGTTGGTTTTGAGGTAGCACCTATGAGTGAAGCAACACTTCAAGTGAAGGAGTTTAAATAGTTTAAAGTGTAGTTTGGTGTTTAGTGTCTGAATCAACAGTAGTAGCGGGTTGCCAGAAGTGGATTTGGCAAGTTCAAAACCTGTCTATGGTTTGTGACAGACTGTACCGCTCTGTTATCAAGGGTGGGGTTTCTTTTGTCTTGTTGATTTATTATACTTTGGATTTGCTGGAGGAGTGTCAGAAAACATTGCTGATCTCTGATTGTAGAAAATACTCTCTCTTTGATTTCACTCGGCTAAAGGTTTTTGGGCAAAGCCTCAGAAAGCAGGTGAAAGTTTGTGAGAACAGAGGCTTTGATACGGTGAAGTCCGGAGGAATGGGAAGCACGTTATCCCTGGAGACGTCCATCAAAGCTCTGTGGTTATTTTCATCCCTGCTTTCCTTATCCAGGACAAGCTCTTCCAGTTCAGGCTAAGCCTCCATCATCAAACGCAACCATGAGCAGTAAAGGCCTGAGAGGCTGCTCCAGGTTGCTGTAAGAAACGGTAGCTTTTATAAAAGTTGTGTTTGTTACTTCATTGTTACCACTGGTATATAAAGGAATTTGGTATGAATCTAGTTGGTTCTTTGACTTATTATTGGTCAGTGTTCAGAGGATCTCAGAGGTCGACACCCAACCCACTGTCAGTGCTTTTCCACCAAAAGAACCAGAATCATGGGCTTATAATAAATTGATGGTGTTTTATTATGAACCATCCAGCATTTATACTTAGTTTTAGATGAACTGGAGATTATAACAGAATATAATACATCAGTAAATGGAAGTGAGAAGATGGCAGTGCATATAGACTACCTGTCAGCTTTTTGTTACCTGTGATGTTTGTTTTTCTCTTTCACAGGTTTGAAGATCTGAATATTAGGATCATTATTTAATAATATGATTATTGTATAACTCATAGAACCATAGATGGACACTTTGCGGGCATTTACATGTTCTTCTAACATAACAAACAAGACTTACCCTGTCCATGGTAGTTAGATCATATGAAGAATTATTATTGAGTAATCCAGCTCGTACAAAAACGTACAAAAATATCCAGCAAAATTAGCCCAGGGTTCCAAAGGTAATGTTTCAATGAGAACAGAAAGGTGAGGTTTGGCAGGTGAGACTTCTGAGACCTGGGAGACTCATCACCTTGGGTTAGGGTGTTTGTCAAGCAAAAACACACAGTACTTTGACTTCAGTGAAATTGTATGAAACAGAACCCTCTTTGTTGCTACATAGAACCTGTTTTAAAGTCTGATACCAGGGTTTTTCTTTGCATACCATTTAACCAGGTAAAGAACCATTTCTGCACTACTGCCTACTAAAGACCTACTGGAAGAGCCTCCCTCAATAAGTTTCTTTTGATTGTATTCTCTATGCTTTTATTAATGTTTTGTAAATCGTTTTGATTTTATCAAAATAGTGTTGTGATGTTTCTAAGTGCAGCACTTTGGCCCCTACCCTCCACTAGGTGGCAGTTCCACTCATCATGATTTTGCATTATTGCACCAAAGTCTGTCCCTGAGGTGAAAGACGTCAGCCTGCTTTCATTACATAAAACCACAAAGTTCACAGGAGAGTTCTAGCAGCAGATTTTCCTTCAGCTGGTATTCCCCCCCCCCCACGCACACACACACACACACTCACACACACCCTTCAGAATAAAACCAACCATCACTCCCATTCTAGGTCAGCGCGTACTCGATTCCCCGTACAGAGTACCTAGGGGGCTGCAGTGGAGGTCCAGCCTCCTCTGACCCACTCCACACCAATCCACTTTACACTTAAGAATTTTCAAAGGAACATCCTGGCTTTTGTTGCATCTCAGCTGGAGCGCGCCTGGCCCTGTTTTTGATAGGAAGTCATAAAAGCTATGATATGGGCAGTTCCGTCCAAAACCAACAGCTGCGTCCCAAGACTCCCTGTGTTCAGAGACCCGATGTGTTTGAAGCTGGTTTTATTCTTTTGCTGCTGTAATAGAGACAAAGACGGCATTGTGGGTTTTCAGTTTTGCATTATTCACACAGGTTTGAATTCAAGAACAAAGGATGGAAGAGGTTCTGGTGAGAGGAATGCTAGCATGGGGAACACAGACCAGCACTCAAGTTGACCTCCAAAGACCTGGATTTAATAAACTGGAATTTCAACTCAAAAGTTTGTACAGAAGACAAACAGATCACAGAGCAGGAGTTACCAGATAACCCGAACCAGAAAGCAGAACCAGATGAGATGTCAGAAACTGGACTGGAACTTAGTTCTAGTCTTTAATTCATTACATTTTTTATTATGTTATATGACTAATAAGGAACCCTGCCTCATTGCCTGATTCCCAGGGAATGGTGAGTGTTGTTGTCCTGTTATCTAAAGGACTGAAAGTGTAGAGAACAGATTTATTCCACTCATTCAACATTAGACCAAACAACAATGTGAGCCTCCGAAGGCCAAAGCTTGATTCTGTTAAACAAAGTGAAGACTCTGAACATCATCCTTGGCAGGCAGGTCACACCACACCCCGCTCAGTGACAAACCACCTCTTCAAAAACAAGGCCATGAATGTTCCTCTCTCACCCATTCCCAACCAGAACAGCATAACACAACCACTGTAATACAAAGCTATACAAAATAATGGTCTTAGGTGTAAGTGCACCTGGCCTACCACTCTAATAATTCCAGGGAGTAATCTGGGAATTTCCTCCAATCAACTGGTGAAGGGAGAGAGAGAGCAATCAAACAAGATATTTGGGTTGGCCGATGGTAGGGCAGTTGACTGTTCTATTAACAGTAATATTCAGCTCTACATTTCTACTCTAAGTACACTACATAGTAAATAGTGTGTAATTTGGGATTAAACTTCTGTTTATTAGTATGAGGTACTATCACCCCCTGCAGGGTAAGTGTTTTTGTGTCTGTATGGACAGAAACATATTCAAAAATTAAGGGATCTACATTAAAAAATATAAATTTGTGGACATAGTCTAAAATAAGACCAACGCAGTGTGGGTCAGTTCCAAAACTTGCTAGGTCACTGTATAAGAGAAAACCGTTATCAGGTACCAGTAATCCTTCAGTGCAAAAACAACAAAAATAAGCATGACAGAAAAATATCAGGTCCAGAATAACGCACCCCAGGATTTGATTCCAAATTTTATATTTACTTTCTTGACCTGAATGTTCATCTCTGACTATAACATTACAGTGTCCTAATGTTTGTTAATCCCATTAGTCACACAGATTCACGGCAACTATATTGATTATTTGATATGATTTGTTGATTACTTTCACCACCAGTAAATAATAATATAATTTAATATTCTTACAATCATGTCATGAGCAGTAGCTTTAGATATCATCACTTTCTCAGCTAGACAGTTTGCAGCGTGTCGCCCTGAGGATCAGGGTCTTGTTTGTGCCGGAGGTCTGTGGACCTTGACTGGAAAAACCGCCAACCATATTTGTGACTCACCAGAGCTGTGCTGAACCACCGGCTGCCAAAGCTTACATAAATGTTTGCTCCAGAGAGCCGACCTTCTCCACCCGGGGCTCTATATTGTGTCAAGATTGGGATCCAGGAGGCAAAGCTACAAACCAAATCATCACCAACAGGTCTTTGAATTTTTGAAATCATAACAGTTTTAGTAGACAGTCAGTCTTGGACCAGCTCTCTCTATAAGCACATAAAAACCATGAACTGTGTTTCAGCCTTGACTCTTCTGGAAAACTCCTGGAAATCTGAAGGCAGACAGAGCTTAGTATACACAACTTCCCCATAGAGCAGGTTAACTGTATCAGATTGAGGGGGCTGCTGTAACAGTCAATAAACAGCCTGATATGTCCATGCAAACTCTATTAATTCAATACAGCTGAATACTGTTTGAAGATTTAAGATTTGTGTTGTGTTTTATTTGTTTATTAAGACTAAAATACATTTATATCTCAGAAATCCTGTGAAATGGATCATGCAGTGTTTTGAGGTGAAAAATGAGTCACGTATCTGTCTTGTACCTCTGGTCTTGTCTTTGTTTTGTTTGTCTTCCCCAGTGCTTCTGAGCACATGTCTTGTCTCCGCCCTTTCCCAGCTGTTTCTGATTTGTAACCCTGCCCCATCATTATCATGTTCCAGTCTTATCTAATGTTCTGTGTGTATAAAAGCCCCTTAATTCCAGTCTGTCGTTATATTCGTGGACTACTGGTCTTGCTTTACATGTCCGCCATTGTTCTTGTGTTATGGTTCTGTGTATTTGTAATATTAAATCGCTGACCCAGCGTGTACTTCCGCCTCTACCTACCTCTGTAAGTCTTGAGCATTACAGGAAGACAGACCGATGATGGAAGTAGCTGGGTTGGCTAGATTCGCCGGAACCCGTCTGGCGATTCGCCGGGAGCTGTTCGCTGGAGACGCCAGGAAGCCGCAGGACACTTCAGAGACCAGGAGAAGGCGCCGAAAAGGCGCCATAGGCTTAGTGAGGGGACTGAATGACTGCTCCTGACATGGAGGTTAGAATTTTGGGGGGTGCTGAGGATTGGCGCTGCGAGGCCCCTGTTGATGGGGGTTCTGGGCTGAAGGATATGTCAGATGTATGGCACCTCCTGAGCACGCGGCGAGACTGTCCAGCCCAGTTCTCAGCAGCGCCCACCTACCTGAGTTGCGCTCTGGGCCGGTGATGCGGCTCCTCTCGCGATGGCAGCTCCGCATGCAGCTTACTCCGTAGCTTCAGGAGCTGCTTCCTCTACAGCAGGGAGGGCGGAGCTTCCTGACGAGGAGCGGTCCAGAGGGCGGAGACTCGCGCCGGCGTCGCGCAGTGTGAGAGGGCGGGGCTTCGCGCCGGATGAGAGGGCGGGGCTTCGCGCCGGATGAGAGGGCGGGGCTTCGCGCCGGCGTCGAGTCTGGAGAGGGTGAGAGGTCTGCCTCTACATTAAATTCAGAGTCATCCAAGTGTCACAGAGACAGTTTCGGACAGTGTCAGCCCCCAGAACTGTGCCCAGACTGGCTCCTCCAAGGACTTTTGGGACATTCGCCAGTTCTGGGCCTAAGCCCATGAATCAACCTGTGTCTGTACTTGTACCCTTGTCTGTTCCTGTTCTTGTTCTGCTCCTGTATTTGGTTTTGTTATCCCAGTGCCTGTCACAGTCTTTGTATCTGTCCCTGTCAGTGTTTGTTCCTGTTCCTGCGTAGTACTGCCTGTCCTGTCCTGGTCCTGGTCCCTCTCCTGATCCAGCCCCGATGATTGTTATTTATACCTTGAGTTGCGCGTCGGGAGAGGGGCCAACTGTCACGTATTGAGTCTTGTGTTCACACATGCTACCAGCATGTGTCTTGTGTTAGTCTTGTCTCCGCCTATTCCCAACTGTGTCCTATTGGTAACCCTGCCCCTCTTGTAATCATGTCCCAGCCAAGTCTAATGTTATCTTGAGTATATAAGTTCCTTGTCTCAGTTTGTCCTTGTTGGTCTTCTTGTTTGCCTGGTTACTGGTCTATGCGTCCTGTTAGTTTATGTACATTTTCTATGTACCTTTTCTACAACCCAGCGTGTACTTCCGCCTCCACCTACCTCTGTGTCAGCAATTGTTACTAAATGTCAGGACGGGGCAGATTTAAGATTAGATTTACAACCCAAATCCATCAAAATAGCTTTGTCCAAATAAATGTAATCAGTGAAAAGAGGCTGCTGTGTCAAACATGAGTGGTACAGTAAATACCAGTTGCTAGGAATGTACAGTGAGGAACATATGTATAAGAAGGATCTTAGGTGAAACTACCTCCACCATGTTTGGAGACTGTCCTTTACACTGGTTATTACCGAGCATTGTTATGCCACCAAGAGAGAATCAAATAATATAGAGAAATTTTTGGGACTGCCACAGACCTAGTCAAGTAAAACCTACTCTGGAAATGCACACTACAAAGTACAGAAACAGAGGTATAGTCATCAGAGGATTATCTGCTGGGAAAAAAATGCTTGACAGTGAAAAGCATTGAATGAAAAAATAGTCATGGCTACTTATTTAATAAGGAGTGGGAATGACTTAGTAAGTCTTTCCAAAATCCCCCGCAGACTTTTAGTTACAAGAAACAAGACACTGCTTCATCCTTTGACTTTGTTCTTTTATTCTTTTCATTTGTTAAGGAAAAGACCACACAGGGCATCCGACATAAAATTATAAAGCAGGATCCTGTTTTATATGTAATTTGTTTGTATATATATATATATATATATATATATATATATATATATATATATATATATATATATATACAAACAAATTACATATAAAACAGGATCCTGCTTTATAATTTTATGTCGGATGCCCTGTGTGGTCTTTTCCTTAACAAATGAAAAGGAAAATAAAAGGTTGAACACTGTGAACACTGTAGGGATGACTGCATGAAAACTGAACAGGTGGCAAAGTTTTACCAAGTCAACTTATTTATTTATGCAGGATGTCACCTCTAGGGATCTGTATCAATGAATGCAGGTAAACAAACCAACAAACAAACAGCAACTCTATATTTCACTCAAGTGTAGATTATCTTGTGAGTGAAATTGCCTTAAATCTAGATGGCTGATTTCCTTTTTCTAATATATTTTTCAAGTTTTTTATTTTTAGTTATCTAATCAGCTTTGTTTGCATGTAAATCAAAGTTGTTTGTGGTTAAACTAGAGATGTTATGAATAAGAAGATTGGTCACTGGTCTCTTTATGAATAAAATCCCGCTCTTCCACATAAAGAGCCAATCAGCTTGCTGGTTACTACTTGGTGACATGGCAAAGAACAGGCCTGTCAATAAGCACTTTGGTAAAACTTCAAGAAGTTATTGTAGTTGGTGGACCACTATGTCTGTCAATAAACTGTGTAAACTGCAAACTGAGATCTGAAAATAATATGGTTGAATGGTGGCCCTGCTAATGCTGAAGAGAAACAGCTAGTCTATGGCT
Organism: Acestrorhynchus altus; assembly: GCA_034509495.1. NCBI lineage: Eukaryota > Metazoa > Chordata > Actinopteri > Characiformes > Acestrorhynchidae > Acestrorhynchus > Acestrorhynchus altus. The sequence goes on from CM067521.1 coordinate 12,793,300, forward strand.
GTGTCTGAAACTGGAGATGACTAGTCAGCTGACTTGATTGCTTTCTTCTGTTCCATTCTGTTTTTCACATTTACGTTGTGATTTTACAAGAACTGTGGACTAAAAGCTCCCAGTTCTCTACTGATTTACTTTCACAGTTATGCAACTGAATGGGTTTCATAGAGCAGTGTGAGAAGAGTGGCACAGTTGTGGGGGGAGGAGGAGGGGGAGTGTAGGGGGGTGGGATTGGGCTAATCGCCCCAAATGGTGGGCAGAACAAAAGCTGTTTCTCAATATGTGCACATGTTTGTTTTTGATGCTTGCTTGCATCCGCCTGCGCCCTCACTCCTGGCTTGCTGTGATGGGTCATTTTCTTTGACTTGGAATAAACAAAGCTGAGCCGAGTGGAGGTTGAGTCATTTGTTTCACATGGAAGGACTGAGGGGTCTTTTCGTGTGTTTGAAGTAATGGGTTGGAGAACATCTTTGTACCAGATGTGGTCACTGGTGCACAGCTGTTTTGGCAGAAAGTATGAACTGTAGATAATGTACACCTCACTTCTCCAAACCCACAACACCTCTAAACATCATCAGTACAGAAAACAACATACAAACAGAACAAACATCCTATTAGTACACTATTACTTTACAATGCTTTATAATCCAATACTCACAGGTAATGTACGTTATATTTCAGTTGTTAAAGCAACAGACAGAGAATGTGTTATCGTAAAATACAGATGCATGGGTGTATTTCACCACAGTCATGCTGTTATTTATGCCTTAAATCAGCTGTTGCTTTTATACAACAGATTGGAAAATAAATAAATAACAAAATAATGAACTGAGCTGTGAATGATTATTGTGGTTTAATGTCCATTGAATTATAGTTCCTTAACTAGCAACATGTACCTACTTCATAGTAGCTACAAGCCTATTTAAACTCTACTCAATCGCTGCACAGCCGGCAGCTCCTTCTCCAACTCCTTACACAGACCAGCGCATTGAACTCTGTTTCCACTCACTCTTGTACATTTGTATTTTATTATTGTGTGTTCTTGTTGTGACCTCAACTGAGAAGGCTGAGTCATATGACTAGCCAACCTCACAAGTCTCAGAGACACACAGAAAACATTTCAGTATCACTACACATGTGTTTATTCACACATAACTACACACAGAACATGAAGGGAACACGTCCCTGAGCTACAAGAAGCCCTGACCAGACCCCCAGTTTCCCCACTCTAATCAAATCTCTGTGTCCGTATGGCTCCCATCGAGCTAGCAAGGACTAAGTTTATAGAAGCCATTGTGAGAGTCCTCTGCAGCTGCAGCTAGTCTGCAGTCAATGCAACAAGAAATCGCAGAATCAGATTTTAGGTCCGCCTCATTGTCTTAAAGCTTTTAGTTTTGTTTTGCTCTTTTGCAAAACTAAAAGGGTTGCTGCTGTTATTTATTAATCAGTGGAATGAGAGTGTTTGTAAAATAATCTTCTGTTGTGGTCAGATAACTGCATGGTCAAATGCTTCCCAGCCAATAGCTCCCAGCTTGCGTGGGTGAAACCAACTGTTGTAGAAAATTGATAAATTGTTCTATAAGGAGAATTCAAATTAAACTATTAATATGTGAACAGAGTAATTTCAGAGTGGGTCTGGTGTCAAATCCCCTGTTCTAGTCCTAGAGAAACATAGCCAGTCACAATTGTTCACAGCCGTGGTGAATGAAAGCAGATGTGTTTTTAAAATTGCATATATTTAAAATGGTGGAGGGATATGCAGGGTGTGATTTGGTGAAAAATAATTCCCAAAGATTACTGTTCATTCATTCAGATTTACTACTATTTCACTATCAACATTCAATATAGAACTCAGAAGACATGTGTAGGTTCACTGGTGGGTTTGGAGAGTAAATAACATGGCTATTACTTAAATAATACAGGAAGTTCCTATATTAAATCCTGCACCTATCAACTGGGGCATACAAAGTGTCCACCCCTTTACCAATCTAGAGTTTATCTACAGTTGCTGTGGTTTGTAACCTGAGCAGTACTTTCATTGCCTCCTGTCTTTACCCAATACTAGAAACAATCCCCCACACCAAACCAAGTTGCTGTGGCCATTTATGATCCCATCAGCAACCTTTAAACATTTACTGTTTGTGAAGTGACCCAGGAGGTTGACCAGATGCTACATCTAACAGTTCCATTTTTGCTCCTGCCCATTCACCTCTTCTCCAATCATTATCTCACAAGCTCTTCACAGGCACCTTCCTTCACCACTGTTTCACTGAAATAAGCCCACAACACCTCCAGAAAACTCAACAGTGATATCTAGCATCCCAGACCCATACCCTCCAAAGTTTTCCAGAAAACACCTAGACAAAGAGCAGGACTTATGGAACAATGTGCTTTTGGACAGACAAATCCGAAGCTGAATTATTTGGACACAGTAACAAAAGACATGTTTGGCACAAACAAAACACAGCATTTGAGCACAAGAACCTCATAACAACTGTGATGCATGGAGGTGGAAATGTCATGGTCTGCGGCTGCTTTGAAACATTTTGCATTAGGCATGGAGGAGTAAAACAATCTTTATTTGAAATGTCAAAGAATGGTAGATGATTGTAGAACTGATATTAATTACCCAAAGGAGGGAATTGCATGTCCTAACTCTTTTTGTGCATTTCTATTAATTCCATTTAATTACATTTCTCATTTCTTAATATTGTTAGGAAGATTAAATGTTTAAATATGTTTTAAAAAGTCATGGGGTGTCTTTTTTCACATTTAAATGAAGTAAATTAAAGTTAATGTTTAAACAGAAGAATGATTTACAACAAGGCTATAGTTTTTGATATTCAAATAGATAACATTAGTAAAATGTTAGAGTTTGTTTACTTAGTATCAGCACAGTAAATTTGATCTTTAACTAACTATTGTCAAATTCACTGCGCCCAATCAAAAACATTTATTTTGTTAGAACATCTAAAAGAGCTCCTATTTTACTGGGTCAGAATACTACTGTTAGGTCTTGATGGCAGAGCCAGAGACACAAGCCTCAAAGTGGAATTCACTGTACACAGTAAAACTCAGTTAAGCAATAATACCCTTAAGATTTGTGCTGTAACAGCTGTACTGTGGTCATAGGATTAGTGCACAAGTGCCAATATTATAGCATTAATCTTGACTGAATTATTGTGATTATAACAAACAACATTTATTATTGTTGTTGTTGTTGTTTCACATAAAGAGGACAGGAAATGGTTTGGTTGTTTATTAACAATCCAGTCTGTCAGGCACCCCACTGATAAACACAGATTACAGCCTTCAGACAACAGTCAAGGAAAAGTTCATAATTTCACAGTCAGGGTTATAAGCAATGCCCAAAACATTAGGCCATGTTACAGATTATATTAATCCCATGGCTGCACACACTGCCAAAGCTATTCAGTAATTATTTTTATGCAAAGATTAACTCTTAGAACCTTCCACTTCTAAAGTCACACTTTGCAGGCAGTTACATGCTGCTTTAAGATTCATAACTCAAGATCAGAGTAACCTACAGACAAAACAGTATGATGTCATCATTGTGAAATGTATTATTGGCAAGTAATCCATCTAAACAAACAGCTAAAATTCACTTCTTTCAAACTGAATTAAATCCCAATTAAATTTAATGTCAAAGGAACTTTCAGTGCATGTTTTTAGTTCTGTCCACATGTAAATGCTCAACCGGCATGCAGACTGATCAGCTGATCAGTGAGAGAGGCAGGGCTAATGACATCACTGATCCAGAAATTGGGTTATAAATGAAGGGGCTGGTTGGCCTCATTGTTTGTGATAATACTGATTAATAAATAATCTAATCATTACAAACAATTAATCAAAATTCTTAAATTGATAACTCAAAAACACTCTGGATGATCAATTTCCAACAGAATTTCTGATAATATCTGGTATGCAAGACTGTCTCCTATAAATACTTTTATCAATTACTTATAAAATCTCCACTCAGGGCAAATGACACAATTTTTAAAAGTATTATGAGCTATATGAAAAAGGTGCTCCACATATGAGTTTATCTACAGTAAACCATACACGAGTTACTTACTAAGTTACTTACAGAACAAAAATAACCCAGGGATCTGCTAACCAAACAGTACACTGATTATAAAACTTAGCCTGTATTAAAGCCTGCCTTCAAGCCTGATGGCCTCTTTGAATGCCAGCTTGCAGTCCCTTAGCCATGGCTCCATCCTGGCGGAAGCGTGGTCCAGTGTGGCAGTCTCTCCAGCTGGAACAGACAACCCTTCCTGAGTGGGAGCTGCCATGGTGGTTCCCTGAGGAGCAGTAGAGCAAACCACAGTTTGGCAGCCCAAAACAGAGCCACAGAAAGTACAATGTGGTTGAAAATCATGAATTCTATGAAAGGTTTCCAGGATTAAGGAAAATGGAAGGAAATGTCTATGGCAACCTGTATGGCCAAATGATGAATTTCAGGACCAGTAAATAGACTTCCACTTGACATGGAAAATATACACTGCACTAGTAACAAATCCACAGAAGCCGTTTGGGCCACTACAGTCACTGTGGCACCAACTGAACAGTAAATGTACCACCTGTATGTTTTTCCAAAAAAGGTAAATGACTTTCGAAAGCATCATACAATGGTGAAAGGGGGGACACTTTGTCGGTGTGCACTAGGTCGACCCAGGAGCAAAGTGAAAGCCACGACAGAACCAAGGGATAACTGCTGACACTGCCGACATCCTAATAAGCTTAGGAAAGCAAGGAATGTCAGGCAGCCGTCCAGTCTGACACGCGAAAAGGGGCCCAGGTTTATCTCAAGCTTGTGGTGGGGGTCGATGAGGCTGTTGTGGAGCACAAGTATATTAATTGGGAAGTGCAGCAATGCATTGGTTAGTGCAGTGAGGGGAGTGTAGAAGTGTGTTAGTTAGTGCTGTGAAGGAAGTGTAGAAATGTGTTGATTAGTGCAGTGAGGGAAGTGTAGAGGTGTGTTAGTGCAGTGAGGGAAGTGTAGAGGTGTGTTAGTGTTGTGAGGGAAGTGTATGTTATGATGCATGTTATTTCAGTAATACTGTTTAAGAAGTCTGCAGACAGGTTTCATTGACACAGCTTGGGGATGTTCTGAGGGACAGACTCAGGTGTCTAGACCTCCTGAAGACATCTGCACACTGAGGACGAGCTCCGCAGCGCCCCTGGCGGTCCGGAGGGGAAGGAATAACGGCTGTTGCTGTTGTCACCGCGCCTTATTTTGATTGGCTGACGCGGAGTGTCCGGCCGCCTCGCCGCCAAAGCGCGTTTCAGACGTCACGCACAGCGCGAGCAGCTGAGTGAGGATCGGAGCTCGCGCCTCAGACCCTGCGTTGCCAGCAGCAACTAGGGGAGAGAGAGAGAGAGAGAGAGAGAGAGAGAGAGAGAGCGCTGGTTGTTGTCGCTGTCAGTGCGGGACAAAGGCATGGTGTGAGCACACTCGCGCTTCTGCTCCTGATTCTGAAGCATGCATCCACAACAGCCCTGACCTGCACCGCCGCCGCGAGGAGGAGGAGAGGAGGAGGAAGGCTGGCACAGGCTGTTTATGGTGTTTAGGAGGGGGCAGCAGTACCGAGACTGCAGGATTCTTCTGCAGGGTTCTTCTGCAGGGTTCTTCTGCAGGGTTGCTCTTTTCTCTGAGAACTGAAGCTCGTTAAATAGTTCTGCTGCTCGAGCCGGATCATGTTGCGCGTGACCGTGGGCACGGCGGCGGTGGGGTTGATGGTCCTGGGCTTTCTGCACAGTTTGGAGGTTCATCCATCCCGGGCGGTGGACGGTGAGTAGACCTGGTGTGAACTTCTCTGTAGGCTTCTCCCGTGTTCTGCTTTCACGGCACGCGCGCGCAGCCCCCCGTGCGGCAGCTGTTGCTCTGTGCGCAGTGCTGCTGCCCACGCGTCTGACCGGACCTTCCAGAAGGTGCTGATCCTCCAGAAGCCCACCGGGGAGAACCAGAGGGGAACTTTAATCTGGTGGTTATTATAGAACCTGTATCACCCCTAGACAGCACCCGGGATTCTGCCACACACACACACACACACACACACACACACACACACACAGACAGACAGACACAAAACAGCAGACATGCAGATTTGTTGTGGTTGTGATGTCACACACAAAAACAATAGTGAGAAATGTGTTAAAGCTGTGCAAAGAACTTGCTGTCAACTGTGGGGTTATGACCCCGCCTACTTGTAGAAAAGTTGCTATGCAGCCTGGGCTGCCTTCTGACAAGACATAGTAGAAGACAGCCAATCAGAACAGAGCTCATTTGCATGTTTAAATACCTAAAGAATGTTTATATAGAAGAAGAATGTGGGGTATGGGCCCTTTAATGGTCCAAGTGATTTTGCTGTAAGATGGACGGCTCCAGAGCAGCTATGCCCAGACTCTCTCTCCCTTCGTAGCTCTCTCTCACTCTCACCTTGTCGTGGAATGTGTGCGTGATCAGTCAGAGCTGTGAAACCACGTCTTTCTCCTTTCTTGACCTGCAGTTCTTTTAAAAAGCCAAATGAAACTACAGAGGTTGGTCTCAGGCTGGAACACAGTAAACAGAACATCTGTCTGGTTGAAATTACTGGTTTGGGTCTTTTTTGCTGACCAGTTCTGACCCTCAGTCATTTGTCGGGATATTACCAGTCAGTAATTGTCAGTCATAAAACAGACGATCTGGAGGAAAAACGATCGTCTGTTTTACGAAGCAGGTCACAGAGTTTAACACGGAAAGGTCCAGGCCTCCTTTTTTCACGTTCGAAAGAACCAGCGGAAGTTCTAGAGGACTCTGTGCCAGACTCACAGGAGCCTCAGAGGTTCTGAGCAGATGTGGTGGCGGATACCCGAGCTGAGAGGGAGGGCAACCGGCAGCCCCACGTAGGCTGACCAGCCTCACTCTGCCTCATTGTGCCTTGCTCTGACTCACTTTGACTCTTGAGCCCTGCCAGATCCTCAAACCTCTGGAAACCATTAACCCGTGCACTCCCTCCGGCTCTGGCTGCGAAATTGTGTGTGTGTTGAAGGTGTCGCCTTTACAGAAAAACACACTCCAGTGTTTTTGGCAGAGCGTGTTTTTCCTCTACGCAGTCGCCCCACTGAGAAATCCCCAAAATAACTGAACTCAGTGGAGCTCTAAAACATCTGCTCACAAACCACAACCTCAACTCCTCACACACACTGCTGAAAACACCACAAAAGAATCACTGCAGGTTCCATAAAGAACCAAAGTACCTTCCGATGTTGGTTCCTTAAACTGTTTCTTTAAATGCACAGAGAAAGAAAAACAGAAGGTTCTGTTGGTAATTTGAGTCACCCCTTCCTACAAAGACCTTTACATATGTCCTCCTATTCAGCCAACAGAGTTATAAAGAGAGTTTCAACTCTGACTGCTTTTTGAATGATGCACAACAGAACCAATCAGTACAGAACCCATTTATATATCAGTGGTAAAGGTACAGTAAGTTTGTACCTTTGTATTAAGTAAGTTTGGTTGCTCTTGGAGTCATACCGACATTCTGAAGCCCACCAGATGCTGAAATGAAAACCCTCACTGTGCAGCAGCAAATGGATCTCCATTATGGGCCAGTCATTAATAAGGAACCTCCACAGAAATTCCCTCTATAGTGTTGAGGTTACTGATCATGGACCTCAGTCAGCACTGACATTGTAGAGCATTTATTGATCTGTCTAAAATCTTGATCTCTGTCTAACCTCTATCAAACCTCTGATTTAGATATCTATGTATAGATATCTATCTAAACTATATCTAAGCTCTAATCTCTATCTAAACTCTACCCTCTGATCTCTAATTAAACTCTTATCTTACATCTGATCTATCCTCAAATCTCTTCTTACCTCTGCCTAACACGTGAACTCGGTCTGTCTAACCTCTGTCTATTGTCTGATCTCTATCTAAACTGTCTTACCTCTAATATCTGTCTAACCTATCATCTCTGTCAAATCACTGATCTCTCTCTGACCTCTGTCTAACCTCTGAACTAACCTCTACCTCAAACGTCTGTCTAATATGTCTAACCCCTGATTCCTGTCAAACCTCGATCATCTCTCTGACCTCAGACCTCCATCTAACATGGCATCTCTGTCTACTCTGTCCAACCTCTGATTTTTTTCTAACCTCTGTCCTCAGACCTCTGTCTAATCTGTCTAATCTCTGATTTCTGTCTAACCTCAAACCTTTGTTTATCCTCAGACCTCTATCTAACCTGGCATCTTTGTCTACTCTGTCCAATCACTGATGTCCGTCAAACCTCTGATTTTTTTTTCTAATCTCTGTTCAGCCTCCGTCCTCAGACCTCTGTCTAACCTCAGACTTCTCTCCAACCTGGGATGTCTGTCTAATCTGTCTAACCTCTCATCTCTTTCTAATCTCTCACTTCTGATCTCTGTTTAACCTCAGATCTCTGTCTAACCTAAATTCTCTATCTAACCTGTGTTTGACCTCTGTGTAAATGCTGTGTTGTGTCCTGATTTTTTATCCTGCTGTTGGAAAAGATGATCTTTGTGTTCACAAATTAATACGAATAATGTGAATATTAGCATTAATAAAGTGAATGAAATTTCCCTAGATCTGCTACTGGGTTAAAGCTGTGAAAGCTCTGATTGCACTGTAACTTGAACACAGTGGGCTGTAAACTTTCAGGGGCATTTGTATCTGTCAGGGTCTTCAGGCTCTCTCTCTGTAAAGTGAACATTCAGTTGCTCCCTCAGCTGCAGCCCATGGAGATGCCTTTCCAGCTCCCTGACAGGTGATCTCCTCCTGCAGAGTGACATTTCAGGACATCACAGCAGAGAGGAGGAGATGCAGCAGGAGGTTCTGATTGGAAATACTTTTGAATATATTCCCCCGAACAGTGTAGAAATGCAGAGATTTCAGAGCAGAAATAATTAACTAATTAAAGTTTATAAAATGAAATGAAGCTTGTAGATTATTCACCAGTTCAAAAGCCAGTTGCTTAAACTCCCTGAAGACTCTTCAGGGCTGAAGGTTGAAAAGTGTGATCTTGGAACTGAAGCAGGGAAATATTGAGGCTGCCACCTTACTACCCCATCATCAGCTAATACACAGAGTGTGGTGACAGGAGAGACTGCAGAACCACTGCAATAACCTTCTGGGTGTATTGTTAGAACTACTGTCAGAGGAACACAGCATCTGGAGCAGAGGTGAAAACTGTACTACAGTGGGAGCATGGGTGTTGTACCACAGTCTAACTCAATTAAAGGAGTGGAAACAAAATCAAAGTTTATTCATATAGCACTTTTTACAACAAAGGCATTGTCACAAAGCAGCTTCACAGACGTCTGGGTCCAAGCCTCAACTGTTTTTGCTCTTTTAAATGAGTTCCATTGGAACACAATACCCAGACTTTCACTGAAGTACATTGTCTACTCTTTCAATTGAGTTACATCATAATACAGTATCCATTCTCTCACTACAGTACAGTTTATGATCTTTTAATTAGTTCGATTTTGATAGCTTAACCTACTTCCACTATAGTACAGTTTCTGCTCTTTTAATTGAATTACATTATGAGACAGTACCCATAATCACATTTATAGTAGCTTTGTCCCTTTTAATTGAGCTAGATCATGAGACAGTACTCAGACTTTCACTGTAATAGTTTTTGCTCTTTCATTGAATTACAGTTTCTGCTCTTTTAATTAACCACTATATAACACCGCAATATAATTCAATTAAAAGAGAAGTGATTCCAGTCCTAAATCAGAATCTGTTAAATGTTTTTTGTAAAACAGATGTTTACATTTGGCAGCAGACGGAAAGTATAACATTTGATTAATAATCCTGACGTCTCTCCAGTTAGTAAGTTGTTGGAGGAAATGAAGATGAAAAATTGTTCTGTTTCTTGAGAAGTTGTGAAGGAAAGGACAATCACTGGAGCTGCAGCAACTCTGAGAGTTATCGATTGCTGGAAATTCTCCAGATTAGCTAAAGTAAACACACCGTATTTGTTTTGGCATCTTCTGTGCATGTAGTGTATGGTGACACTTCACGTGTCCTGCTGAGCTGTTGGGCGCTTGGTGTGTTGGGTTCTCCTCCTCTCTTTGCTTTGTGTAATTGTAGTGCTGTGAGGGCGTGGGGTTGTACAACTGCCCATGTTAATAAATGGTGTGGGAGGATATTCAGCAAATCCAAAGCCTGTAATCTGTTGGCTTTTTGGTTATTGATTATGTCAATTTGAGTTTTGCTTAAAGTTGCATCATGATATTTTCCATTATTTTTTAGAATAACAATATGAGTACAGATGCTATGATACCTCTGTTCTTGAAGTATCTGGTGATAGCACCTGTGTGTAGAACTTCAAATATGACAGCGGATCCATTGACATCGATTACAAGGACAGAGATAATAACAAACAGAATGAGCAGTATTATATGCTCACTTAGAGGATGTCACAGTAATAGGAAGCGGAGGAGGATTTCACTTGAGCAACAGCATTAGAAACACAACACAACACGAGACCCAGACCTCTGTAAAGCTACTTTGTGACAAGGTTTTCATTGTTAAAAGTGGTATATAAATACATTTGAATATGAATGACTGATATTCACCATTTCCCAAAGAAGAGGACCTGCATCTGTGGTTGAAGGAGCTAAATTTAAAATATATAAAACATTAAATATCTGCCCAAACATCCATACATCTGTCTGTTTTTACCATTCAGTGAAGGGAAACCAACACCAGAACATTCCTACCCAGAGAAATAACTAGCTAGCTCTTAGGATAATGTCTTACCTGACTGCCTCACAAACACACTCTGTGTAGCTTTAGAGCTTGTTTAGATCTGTAGTTCTCAAATTGTGGTATGTGTTCCACTGGAGGTATATATATATATATATATATATATATATATATATATAAGGTGCAGTAAACAGCACCTTGAATATGAGTCACAGTTGTGAGCAGATGGGTTCAAATATAGCAGATTATGAGTGAGAAAAAGAAAACAGCAGCATGGATAAAGTGTTTATTCAAAGTGTCATTGCAGTGGTTTGTCTAGTTATAGTTTAAGAGTCTTACAGCCTCAGGGAAGAAGCTGTTCCTCAATCTAGTGGTTCAATACTTAATGCTCCACAATCTCCTGCCTGAGGGGAGCAGGGCCAAAAGTGTGTGTGCTGAGTGGGTGGGGACCGTCTTGATGCAGTTGGCCCTCTTCCTGCGTCTGGAAGTGTAACTGTCCATGGTGGTGGGGATGCTGACTCCAACAGTCCTCTGTGCAGTCTTCATTACCCTCTCCAGAGCTTTCCACTCTGGAGCAGAGCACTTTCCTTGCCACAAGCTGATGTTAGAGCACAGAACATTCTCCACCAAGTCCCTATAAAAGGAGGTGAGGACTGAGCTCAGTTTCCTGTGGAAGTAGAACCACTGATGCGCTTTCCTGATCAGACTGAAAGTGTTGTTACCCCCAGGTGAGGTTGTTACTCAGATGCACACACAAGTACCTGTAACTGGAGACCACTTCCACCACAGATCCTCCTAGGTGCAGATGTGGGTGGGTGTGTCTGCCCCTTCTGAAATCCACAATCATCTCCTTCATCTTCTTCATGTTGATGCAGAGATTATTCTTCCTGCACCAACCCTCCAGTTGTTCCACCTCCTGCCTGTAGCCAGACTCATCACTGTGATGCATCCAATCACTGCTGTGTCATCTGCAAACTTTACAATATGACAGTTTGAATGGGTAAGTGAGCGGTTATATGTGAGTAGTGTATGTGGACACCATAGTTCATAGTTCATACTTCTGTTTTCCTTTTACTCAAGGTTTTCCGAGATGTCACAGTAGGCATGCTGCATTGACCAGTACTACTGTAGCCAAAATAGATAGATGGTAGATTTAATAATCTGTCACTATTTTCAGATAACCAATCAGCTTTAGTTTGTTAGGACTGTTAGTCCTTGGCTGTGATTTCTCAGTTGGCGTTCTTTTCCACAGTGATGAATGCTGCTCCAAACTTTCTGGTTTGTTTCACTATTTTTTGTAATTACTACTTTATTGCAAACATGTAAGAAACACTCGTATTATGGTAACAGATGATCATCAAAACGTCTTAACACAAAAACAGCCATGAAAGTAAGTGTTGTGGATTTACTTGTTATGAGGACACTTGTAGGACGTTTACATTCAAAATCAGGGCTGTGTGTCACTGTGTGTGTCCATGTGTAAGCAGTTAAAAATAGTTTTTGAGGCCAAAGGCAGGAAGCCCAATAGCCTACTTACTACCCACATGTGTACTGGTCAATGAGAGTGTCAGTTACTGATGTTGGATGATTTGTTCTGATGATAAATATTTGATGGAGCTCCATCACTCAAGAGAACACAGTTCCACTGCTCCACAGCTCAAAGCTTTGCAGTGGGCATGGTGACCATAGGATCAGGTGACCGTAACCCAGACATGCAGAAAATTAAAGAATTTGTACAAAGAATAATACAGTAATGTAAATCTAAACTGTAACCTAAATCTAACTCAAAACCTAATCATAACCCTTACTCTAACCCATACCTTAACCATGAAAAACATAAACCTAAGCCTTACTCTAACCTTAACCTTAAAAATTAAACTGAACACATATTATGACTGAAAAAGTTTCCTTTTATTATTTATCTACAGCAAAACTACAAAATGCTGTATCTTACCTTTACTAAAGAACCCTTTTATTTCTGAGGATGCAATTTATGTATAAAAACAAAGCTGCACTTTTCTTTTTGTATGTAAAATAACAACCTAGAAAAGAAATCCCAAAGAGTGATACAAATGAATATCAAATAAATAAACTAAGACTTGGCCTGTGCTCCTCCCATCTTGGAATTGACATGTTTTTAAGGAATGCCTGAATGTTTATATTACATTTACAAAATGCTGCCACACCTCCAATTTGGGGCAACCTCATGTTCATTTTGGTATCCTCAAGCACTATATTGTTATTAAAGGATGTTGATTCATTTTACATCTCAATTTTACATTTCAGTTGTAGAATATTCACATCACATCAACTTGCAATGCATTGTTACAGGCCTGAAAAAGATTTTTTTTTTTTGATAAAGTGTTTTAAAGTGGTAACTGATTACTGAAAAACAGCTTTTTAGATCCTTTTGTCTGAAATGTTTTATTTTGTCTCATCACTTTTGGTTGATTTGTTCCAGACAGAGTGTAAGACTAAACTAGAGTCAGCAGTATCTCTGTTTTTTTTTTCTGGAAAACAAACAGACTTGGTCATCTTTCCTGCAGATATGGTCAATATCTTTGCTTTGACTGTAAAGAATGTTTCTAAATGGCTGGTTTAAATCACAGTCACACCATCTATGAGTCATAACCCTGCTCAATCCCACCTTTGATTTCAGATTTCCATTTCCTTGTTTGTGCAGAATGGCGGTAATTGTGGTCATTGTGGCTGAGAGCTGTGGTGCATAGATTATATCAGAGCAGTTTTGTTCTTCAGTAGTAACTGAGGCCAGATTTAGACGCATGTAGGGACGTAATGATTCATAAACAGCAGTTAAAGTTGATGTAATAGTGGTTTCAATTCAGTACCTCTTTCAGCACAGCCAAAACCAGGAAAGGCTGAAAATGTGCTTTATGTTAATGTTTCCATTTTTATTTTTAGAAAAGTACAGAATTATAGTGTAAACATGAACATCTGGCTTTATTGTGTTTTAGTGTTTTTTTAGCTGCATGCTAAATGTGATGACAGGATTCAGGGTCATTTGATAGTTTATGAATGTTTACATCCATCGTCATGTGTCATCATATTACACTCATCATCAAAAGCATAGTTGCACAAATAGTTGGACCCAGATGGAGGTGTTGGATTGCAGTACTATTCAGTAGGACATAAAGGTAACCAAGAACAATAAATCACTATAAATTTAGACTAACCGGAGTTTTTCATGTCCTGCCATAATCTGTCCCACATCTTGAATATTCTTAGTCAGTTCCTGCGGATTTTACTGAAGAGATGGAGTTCTATAGCATCTCACACATTTTCAATCAGGGTTAGATCTGGCGATGTGACTGGCCATGGAATATTATCTGTGTGTTCAAGGTAAACTCTGACCAGTGTTGTCCTGTCTGAATAGTACAACAGTGTGTGTTCAGAAAAGGTAGGGCCACTGGTTGCAGGACCTCATTAATGCATTGTTGCTCTTTCAAAGTGCCTGTAATGAAGACCAACGGTGATCTGGCCTGGTGATCGCTACAAAACTATACACCATGACATCAGGTCTTCAGGACGTGTGATGCCCAATAGCAAGCCATTGATATTGGTGCTGACTACTGCCTCTACACACAGATTCATCAGTCATCTCCACTAAGACAAAAGCAAGTCTTGCTACTGAAGATGACCATTCTGACTGACTCCATGGCAGTCCTGCAGTTCCGTGGATCGATTGATTCTGGAATCTTATTTTGTTCCAATTACCCCTCCCCCCCCTCCAAATTGGAAGTGCCAATTACCCAAAACCATGTTAAGACTGGTCTGGGTAATGTGCTGAGTGAAGACAAGCACATGTCTCCTCCAATACAAATGAAGCCAGTCCCTCTTTTGAACGGCTGCCATTGTATCATCGCTGGGCAGCCAACGTGCTATAAGGAAAGCACTTAGTCCCCATTTCCGATACAATGACTAACAGATGCCTGTGCCTGGGTGTGATGTGGTAAGAATGTGCCATCTACAGACCCAGAGAAAGCATGGCCAATGTTGCTCTTGGACTCTGAGATCCATGGGTCATAGTGCTAGCGCATTGACTGCAACTCTGAGCCTATTGAATATGTTCTGACTGTGGAGGAACATGAAATGAAAATGTTTATAGGTAATTTAGGGATTGACAGATCACAGAAGAGATTATATTAATAATGAGTATAATATTATAGGTTCTGAGGATCATATTTGAAGAGCAGCGTTATTATTAAATGAACTTGGGAAATGGAACTCAAAGTACAGGTTCACATGTATTCTTATTGAAATTTATGAGGTGTAAAGCTATTTCGTACAAGATATAAATGGCTGGTGTGGTGCAACAGATAACGCCACCACACCATGTGGGAGACTGGGGTTCGATTCCTAGTCTGGGCAACTATGCTGTGATGCATCAATAAGAGTCCTTGGGTGAGATTTCTATCACCACTACTAACATGAGGAAACTTGAAAGTGCCTGTGGATAAGAGCATCAGCTAAATGCTATAAACATTATGTAGATTCTCATCTGTGTATGATTTTATAAAAGAATGTGTGGGTTGTTTGTGTGGAAATGGTTTGGTTTTGGAGAGCTGACACTCTTAGGACAGTTTTGTTTAAATTATGTTGAAGGAATGTCGTCATTAAAGGTTACTATTTAAATATACAGCGTGCTGTGTTTCTGCTGTTACAATTAAATACTGATACTTTAACGTACTTCATTAAGGTTCATCATATCTTATTGTATATGGCAAGGCAAGTTTATTTGTGTAGCACCTTTCATACACAGTGGCAAATTCAAAGTGCTTTACTTAAACAGAGATGAAATAAAAAGACATTTAATCAAGAAAAGCAAAAAAGGAATATAAAATTCATTAAGAGATTAAATATAATAAAATGAATCAATAAAAAAATGAAACATAAAATAAATTTAAAAGAAATAAAAAGAAACATAAGAGAATGAGAGAAATGCTGTTACAGGATAGAGTTAACAGTGTTAAACTGAGCTGAAAGCCTGATGAAACAGGTACATTTTCAGCCTGGATTTAAAAGTGTCCGGGGTCGGAGCTCTTCTAGTGCTCTCTGTCCACTGATTCCATATAGGTGCAACATAGTAACATAGTAAACGCTGCTTCTCCATGTTTAGACTTTAACTTAGGCATGACTAACTTATTCTTTTGTAATGATCTGAGACTTCTGCTCAGAACACATTGCTGCATCATATCAGATAGATATGTTGGTCCTAAACCATTGACATTTATAGACCAGAAATAGTACCTTTAAATCTATTCTGTACCAGAATATGAGTGATATGTTCTGGTTTAGACAGAAAATCTTGTTGATTTTCTTAAGGTGATAGAATGCTGATTTGGTGACTGCTTTGACATGATGACATGAGATTTTAGGGATATCAAATTTATTATTTATTCCCAAATAAAATAACCTTTTATCTTTATTTCATTGTAGGAACTTCTGACCCATCCAATCAGTGATGTGGTCAAGGGATGTATATTGCCATTTCTAATAAGCATATGAAGTTTATATAAAGTTTTCTTTATTCATATGACACAGCCCTAATTAAACAGCTACAGCAGCTCTAATTGATGATTAATTTCACTACAGAGCATTCATGAATTAGGGCTGTGCAATATATTGATATTTATAATGATATCAGGATCAACAGAGGATAAAATTTACATTGATTTTTAAAGTTTTTAAAAAACATTTGTTTCAATCTTGTGGAAACCTTTTTTGTGCTCCCTTCCTGTGCTTTGCCCCCTGCTCACAGCTCCTCCTCTGCTCTGCTCCCTTCCACCCTCATTTGTGCACTCATATACATTACTATAGAGGGGGTATAACATTTAGTGTGTATAACGAAGAAATGAAGATCAAATTTCAATATGTTTAAATATAGTAAAAAAGATAGAAGAAGGGGTTTCCAAATTTTTTACATTGTATTTTTAATATCATATAAATCATATCACCATTCAGCTAAAATATATCAGAATATGATTTGTCTGTCCATATCGTCCACCCCTAATCTGAATGTGTTGTGGCTAGCATACTAATATTTAAGTGTTTAACATGTCTCTTCACAGATGACTCTTCAAAAAAACACTATTTTGGTTCTTTGAACATTCAAAAAGAATAGAAATTCCTAGATTAATCAAATTTATTGACTTATTCTCATTGTTGAATACAAGCTTTAAAGTAATGTACTTTCTTTATTATATTTTAGTATTAGGAAAGTTACTTTAGATGTTTCATAATGTTAGTTTATGTGTAACTGGAAACATTATGTAAGGCGTTTTCTAAAAAGATGACATCACATTTTCAGATCATTATTGGAACATTATTTCTGTGCATTACAGGCTGAAATTTCCTTTTTGAAAACATTGCAGAATGCTGCTATAATGTTCTCTGTTAACTGGGTTCAATCATCAGCATATTTTGATTTAAATAATTAATTTTGTGTCTCACTCAAGTATTAACTGAGAGGATGTTCTAGACTGTGTGTTTTAAAGCTTTCGGTTTCATAAATTCTAATTTTAATATGAAGTCTGCTTGAGACTGCTTGTTCACTCTCCAACCAGACATTAAATAAAGTGTTGGATTTGTACCCCTAACTATTTGTACCCTTAACTGCAGGAGACGTTGAGTTAGATGTTTGATCTGAGCTAGATGTTTGAGATAAGGTACATGCTTATTCCAAGGTAGATGTTGGAGCTGTGATAGATGTTTGAACTGAGGTAAATGTTTTAGCTGTGGAAGATGTTTGAGTTGAAGTAGATGTTTAAACTGTGTTAGATATTTCAACCAAGGTAAATGTTTGATCTGGGGTAGATGTTTGAGCTGAGATATATGTTTGAGGTGAGATAGATATTTTAGCTTTAGTGGGAGATGAGAGATGTTTTAGCTGAGGTAAATGTTTGACGTGAGGTAGATGTTTGATCTGAGGTAAATGTTTGAGCTGAGGTAGATGTTTGAGTAGAGAGATGTTTGAGCTGAAGTAAATGTTTGAGCTGAGGTAAATATTTGAGCTCAGACAGATGTTTGAGCTATGATAGATGTTTGAGCCCAGATAGGTGAGGTAAATGTTTGAGCTGAGGTAGATGTTTGAGCTGATATAGGTGTTTGAGCTGAGGTAGATGTTTGAGCCGAGATAGATGTTTGAGCTGAGATAGATGTTTGAGCTGATATTGGTGTTTGAGCTGAGGTAGATGTTTGAGCTGATGTAGGTGTTTGACCTGAGGTAGATGTTTGAGCTGATATAGGTGTTTGAGCTGAGGTAGATGTTTGAGCTGATGTAGATGTTTGAGCTGAGATAGATGTTTGAGCTGATATTGGTGTTTGAGCTGAGGTAGATGTTTGAGCTGATGTAGGTGTTTGACCTGAGGTAGATGTTTGAGCTGAGGTAGTTGTTTGAGCTGATAAAGATGTTTGAGCTGATATAGGTGTTTGAGCTGAAGTAGATGTTTGAGCTGAGATAGATGTTTGAGCTGATATTGGTGTTTGAGCTGAGGTAGATGTTTGAGCTGATGTAGGTGTTTGACCTGAGGTAGATGTTTGAGCTGAGATAGATGTTTGACCTGAGGTAGATGTTTGAGCTGATATAGATGTTTGAGCTGATATAGATGTTTGAGCTGATATAGATGTTTGAGCTGATAAAGATGTTTGAGCTGATATAGATGTTTGAGCTGATATAGGTGTTTGAGCTGATAGAGATGTTTAAGCTGATATAGGTGTTTGAGCTGATATAGATGTTTGAGCTGATATAGGTGTTTGAGCTGATAGAGATGTTTGAGCTGAGGTAGATGTTTGAGCTGATATAGGTGTTTGAGCTGATATAGGTGTTTGAGCTGAGGTAGATGTTTGAGCTGAGGTAGATGTTTGAGCTGATAAAGATGTTTGAGCTGAGGTAGATGTTTGAGCTGATAAAGATGTTTGAGCTGATAAAGATGTTTGAGCTGATATAGAAGTTTGAGCTGATAAAGATGTTTGAGCTGATATAGGTGTTTGAGCTGAGGTAGATGTTTGAGCTGAAAAAGGTGTTTGAGCTGAGGTAGATGTTTGAGCTGAGGTAGATGTTTGAGCTGATAAAGATGTTTGAACTGATAAAGATGTTTGAGCTGATATAGAAGTTTGAGCTGATAAAGATGTTTGAGCTGAAAAAGGTGTTTGAGCTGATAAAGATGTTTGAGCTGAGGTAGATGTTAGAGCTGAGGTAAATGTTTGAACTGAGATAGATGTTTTAGCTGATATAGATGTTTGAGCTGAGATAGATGTTTGAGCTGAGATAGATGTTTGAGCTGATATAGGTGTTTGAGCTGATAGAGATGTTAGAGCTGAGGTAGATGTTTGAACTGAGATAGATGTTTTAGCTGATATAGATGTTTGAGCTGAGATAGATGTTTGAGCTGAGATAGATGTTTGAGCTGATATAGGTGTTTGAGCTGATATAGATGTTTGAGCTGATATAGATGTTTGAGCTGATATAGGTGTTTGAGCTGATATAGATGTTTGAGCTGATATAGGTGTTTGAGCTGATATAGATGTTTGAGCTGAGATAGATGTTTGAGCTGATAAAGATGTTTGAGCTGATATAGGTGTTTGAGCTGATATAGATGTTTGAGCTGATATAGGTGTTTGAGCTGATATAGATGTTTGAGCTGATATAGGTGTTTGAGCTGAGGTAGATATTTGAACTGAGATAGATGTTTGAGCTGAGATAGATGTTTGAGCTGATAAAGATGTTTGAGCTGAGGTAGATGTTTGAGCTGATAAAGATGTTTGAGCTGATAAAGATGTTTGAGCTGATATAGAAGTTTGAGCTGATATAGATGTTTGAGCTGAGATAGATGTTTGAACTGAGGTAGATGTTTGAGCTGAGAAAAATGTTTGAGCTGAGAAAGATGTTTGAACTGAGGTAGATGTTTGAACTGAGGTAGATGTTTGAGCTGAGGTAGATGTTTGAGCTGATGTAGATGTTTGAGCTGAGGTAGTTGTTTGAATTAAGGTAGAGGTGCTGAGACAGGAATATAGTGAAATGAGTTTTAATCTCATTCATTTATTTTTAATTTCATCAACAGTCTGTTAAATCTCCCTCAGCTCCTCTGTACTGTTTTCTTTTGGGACATTGAGCTCAGCAGGGGGGCAGTGTTTGAGGTTGATGTTTTTTACTCTGAACCCAAAACAACTTGCAACCCTTCCCCGATAGGAACAACAGCTGGACCCCTTCAGATGAAGAAAACACTTCATCTGAAGTTGAGGACTGTCAGGTTATGCACAGTACAGCCTGTATTTTACTGCAGTCAGAATTAAAAGTTAGTAAATCGTCATTAATTTCTCTGATCATACAGAGCTCATCAGCATTTTCTGACCAGCCTAGCCTCAAGAGGATTTCACACTTAAATGAATAAAATGGCATTTCAGAAATCATCTGAACCTACAGCTCAACCGTAACCTAAACCTGACCCTTATCCCAACCCCACCTTAACCATTTAAACTTAACTGTACACTTACCTTAACCAAAACCATAACCACAACCTAAACATAACCTAACCCTAACCTTAATCATAACCTTAATTTGACCTAACCCTTACAATAATCCTAAAGATTATTGAACATTTGTAGAACCCTGTATTATGAATTTTGTACTGTGGTTAAATTTCATGATGAATGGACCAAAAGGAAAGGTCAAGAAAAAAAAAGATAAGATGGAAAAAATGATGAGAATGGAATAAAAAAGTAATTCCATTAATTAACACTGAATGTTAGGAATGTTTTTCCTTCTCCTGTAAGACTTGAAAGAATTTGAAGAAACTCTCCCTTTACTCCACATCAGCCCAGACCTGCTTTATTCAATGTTTCATCTCACATGTTCACCAGTCCACCAAAGCTACAAAGTTAATAATGCAAAGAAACACCAGAAGCCTGTCAATCTGTGCCCACTCATGTCTCTCTCTTCCCACTCACACTGCAGACATGCGCACACACACAGTCACACACACACACACACACACACACACACACACACACACACACACACACTTTAATGTTAATAGAAATGTGACAGTGCTGATATAGATGCTCGGTCAGAATGGTGAGGAAGTAAGTTCAGTAACCTCTCTCGCTCATTCACTAACTCTAACTCACTCGCTCTGTTGTCTCTGATCTCATGCTAATGGAAGTCTGTTTTCCTTTTTATGTTTTTATCAGACCTAGAGCAGACCTGCTCTTTTCCAGGCCTCGCTGTGAGGGGCTTGTTATTGAGGTTTGCTATTAAACCCCCCAAAGTGTGACCTCTTCATGAATATTCCTCAATTTCTAATGGTTTTACTTTGGTCTCTGTCAGAACCATTAGGGGGCAGTAATAATGCCAGGAGAATTAATGAGTAAAACGTGCTGTAAAAGCTGCTGTTGTCGCTCTTCTAACATAAGGAAACTGAGCTGCACTCCTCTGATTATCTTCTACAGTTAAAGTGTTTTTGTTCAGAGTGCTCACATTAGCAGGTTGCTGGGTCACTTGAAAAGAGTATTAATCTGAGGAGAGACAGAGATCAGATAGAGGTAAGTAAGAGGTCAGTAGAGGTCAGATGGACATTGGATGGAAATCAGATTGAAGTCATATAGAGGTCAGATAAAGATCAGATATGGGACAGATAGCAATCAGACTGAGGTCTGATGGGGATCAAATAAAAGTCATATAGAGATCAGATAGAGATTAAATAAGGGGCAGATAGAGATCAGACTGAGGTCAGATTAAGATCAGCTATAGGCTAGAAAGGGGTCAGATTGGGATCAGATAGAGAATCTAAAAACAGCAACCTAAACTGTTGAACCACTAAAGTGTGCAGTACAGAACTACATCAGCTCTTTATGCTATTTCACTGTATTATTACTAGTTCCGTTTTTCTTCTGAAATGCACTGAATCTCACTAACTGCTGCTGTAAAAGGAACGTACTGTCAAACAGACTGTAAGTTATTGCAGGTGACATTTTTAGACATTGTGCGAGAACCCCAGCAACAGCATTGCAGTTGCTTGGTTTGACTCAAGGTCAAATTCATGCCACCAGTGATTTTAATAGGGAGGCTGGAAGGAAGCATGGCAAGAAGAATAGAGAAGGCCGAAGAAAGTGGAAATGGATTAAATGTCTATTTATGGCCTAAAGTGCATCTTAGATTTGCACTCTCACACAGTCTCTGAGCAGAGACCTCCTCAGGGGTCAGCAGAGCAGGTTTTACACATGAACAGCCTCCAAGAGCATTCAGAAACAATTTCAGCCTTTTCATTCTGCTGACCTCTTCACCCATTCTTAGTCCCTGCTCTTCCTTACAGCTGTCTGCAGTATAATTATTGACTGGGTCAAGCCAAATCGCCCACACAGAAGATTAAACTGCCCTCAACTTCGGTGATGGACATGAAGATACTTCACTTAGAGGCAGGAACAAGGTTGCACTATGGTTCTTCCTAAATTATTTAATAAAAGCAATGGTTCTCTATAGACTTGATTCTCTATACTTCCTCTTTTCATGGAGAACTGATATATAAGACACTTTTTAACACCGAAACTTTTTTTTCAGATGTCACAAGACCAAGTCATTACCATATCCCTGCCTATTTAGCCAGGCACTGTTTTTCCGAGCCCACTCATCTCAGTAGTGTTTCAATGTTTAGTGCTTCGTATAAGGCATAGGCAGAACAGAGGTCATTTACCGACTAAAAATGTTTCTCTGTTGTTTTTCAGTTATTAATTTTCTCCATGGATTAAACCCTGTAGCTCCTCTGTATACTGTGTAATTCTGGATGAATAGAGCAGAAGAAATGCTCCAAAAAAATCACATTCAATATTAAGAGCATTTTGACCTTCACTTGTAAAGTTGCAATTTTGGAGATACTTGTTTTTCACTGGACAGTGATGATATTTTATCCATCCATCCATCCATTTTCTGAACCACTTATTCCTGAATAGGGTCACGGGTGAGCCGGTGCCCAGCTGGCAACTCTGAGCGCAAGGGCGGGAAACAACCCTAGACAGGGCGCTAATCCATGATGATGATATATTAGTCTTAAGTATAACAGAATTGGTATTAATTGTGATGATGGGTATTAGTCAATTTAATAGAAGTTCTATTCTATTCTATTCTAGTCATGTTTTTGTAGATTTACATCTTTTATTCACCAAATATTTAAAGCGTAATTATAGTTGTTTTCAGGATAGAATTGTTTATGATACTCAATTTTGTCTTCATTTGAGATGTAAAAAAAGTAATATTTGTATTGACAATTTTAAAATGAAAAATTGCTTAGATTAAAAACACTTTATATCTCAGAAATTGTGTTGAAAATTGATCATTTAGAGTGTTTTGCAAAATTCAAGAGTTTTTAAAGTAGTTTAAGTAGCATAAAACCTTGAATGTACTTTATTATTTTTGGTACTCACAGTGCATCTGGAAAGTATTCACAGCGCTTCACTTTTAGCATATTTTATTATGTTACAGCATTATTCCAAAATGGATGTACATAAGTGTTCACAGCCTTTGCCATGACACTCAAAATTGAGCTCAGGTGCATCTTGTTTGATCATCGTCCAGGTGTTTCTACAGCTTGATTGGACTCCTATGGTAAATTCAAGACACACGCCGGTTTATATAAGTTCGCATAGTTCCCATAAGTCTATAAAATTGTCTGTAGATATCAGAAACATGGTATCTGCCTCATTGAAGGTACAAATGAGCACAGTGGCTTTCATCATCTGTAAACGGAAGAAGTTTGGAACCACCAGGACTCTTCATAGAGCTGGCCACAAACTGTTGATTGTGGTCACTCTGACAGAGATCCAGCATTGCTCTGTGGAGAGATGAGAACCTTCCAGAAGGACAACCATTTATGCAGCACTCCACCAATCAGGCCTGTATGTTATCATGGCCAGACGGAAGCCACTCCCCAGTAGAAGGCACATGACAGCCCATCTGGAGTTTGTCAAAAAGGCACCTAAAGGACTAAAACAAGTCACTGCTCATCACCTAGCCAATACCATTCCTACAGTGAAGCATGGTGGTGGCAGCATCATGCTGTGAGGATGTTTTTCTGCAGCAGGAACTGGGAGGCTAGTCAGGGTCAAGGGAAAGATGACTGCAGTGATGAAAGAGACATCCTTGATGATAAGCTGCTACAGAGGGCTCTGGACCTCAGACTGGGACAAGGATTAGTCTTCCAACAAGATCACCCTAAGCACACAGTCAAGATAACAAAGGAGTGGCTTTGGGACAACATTGTGAATGTCCCTGAGTGGCCCAGCCAGAGGTGTCTTTGACTGGTTATAGGGTTCGTGTCCCTGGTGGAAAATCATTTGTTGTTGGATCTTTATAGCACCACAAAGTTTTTAGATGAAGTATATTATTCAAACCTCTTCAGAACTTCATAGAATCCTTTCGCTATTAAAGAAATTTGTGGGTTCATTTTATGTTATGTCAGGATGGAACATTTGTTTATTTTTGCCTTTTCAAGCAGAAACAACCAGGTTTCTAACAGGTATTATATAAAACCCTTGCTGCACAGAATCATAGAATCATTTTCACACGAGTCCTCAAAGAACGCAGGGTGTGGAAGGCTTCTCGAGCTGAGGCCTGTTGCAGAGTCAAACTGGGCTGTAATAAAAGCTCCCTCATTGACATGCAATTAAAGAGCATGTTGTTCTGAAGGACTGAGAGCAGAACCAAGTGTTTAACTGTTTCTGCTGGTTCTAGTTTTCTCAACAGGCTCTGATTAAGCTGAAGCTACTGTGGAGACTTTAGTCTGAATTTTAGCTGAATGTGAACGGCGTTTCTGCAGCTAGGAAGTAAATATTCATCTCATTTTCATAAGAACATCTCTAACTCATTATGATTGCATATATGCATATTCTGAGAGTTGGGACCGGCTCATTCTTTCTCATTCAACTACCATATATCTGCTAATGGAATGGGGCAGTTTGTCTACATGACAAAGAAGCAGAACCTGATTGTTGTTGTAGTTGTTGTTGTTTTCAAAGCACTGATTGGCTCCAAGAACAAAGTTAGAGGCTGACTTTGCAGATAGAACCTTTTTGTTCAGACCCAGGCCAGTGTCTGAGCCAGACTCTCCTGACTGATTGGTTACCGTTATTATGCAGTTTATTGTTTACAGTTTATTTTCTGTGTTTATTGTGTGCTGTTTATATTGCTGTCTGCTGTGGTTCTGTGTTAATTGCAGGACCATGTCATTATTCTTAGCACACTGTGATAAAGTTGAGTTTGAGTTTGAACAATTGCTGCTCTGGAAGGCCAACCGTGCTGGTGTTGGGCGGATCCAGTATTAACTCCAGCTGTGTGGAGTTGTATTGTGTGACATCTGGAGCTGGTCTGCTGTAATGGGGAAACAAAGCAGACCTGGTTCTCTGTGTGTGTGTGTGTGTGTGTGTGTGTGTGTGTGTGTGTGTGTGTGTGTGTGTGTGTGTGTGTGTGTGTGTGTGTGCATGTTCTAGGTTGTACTATGTGCTGGTATTAACTCTGACCACTTGCCGTTCATTCAGATAATGAGTGGTTCTGGTTAATGCAGAATCCAGTAATGATGTCATCTTAACTGAACAGTCACTGCTGAAGATTGGGTTAAATGGTTGGTGATGTCATGACGTACTGTATAGGGCTGTTGAAATGAAAGCTGTGGTGGGTCTTTCAGTCTCTAGGTGTATTTGTGTTTGTGTGTGTGTGGGTGGGTGGGTGGGTGGGGGAGGGGGTGCATATCCTCCTGGACTGATGGAGCATTTCCTGGGATGTTGAGCCAGGGGCTGAAAATAAAGTATGTGTGTCAGTCTTTGTTTGTCTGTGTGTGTGTGTGTGTGTGTGTGTGTGTGTGTGTTACAACAGTGTTCAACTGCCACATGCCTGTAACCTGAGTCTCACTCAGCTCATGTGAGTAATGTAAATGTCTCTCTTACATTGACAGGGAGGTTCTCTCGAGCTGACCTCTCCCTCCCCTTACTCTGCATTTATTCATGCCATTCCATTCCATTCAATGTATTCCTGTGTGGTTCCAGTTTGGTTTGATCGACCCTGAATTTTTCACTACTACTTTTTGTCATTGCTTATTTTCAGCTCTTTCTCTTGAATGGATTGTGTTACTGTACTTTAAAGCTAATACACCGTGGTGCTTGAACGTTTGTAAATACTTTAGAATGTTCTATATTTCTGCATAAATCTGAGCTAAAACTTCATCAGATTTTCACAAGCGTACTTGTTTATTTATTTATTGAGGAAAACGATCCAGTAGAACATATCTGTGAGTGGCAAAAGTAAGCAAAACTTTAGTATTAGGAGGTAATAAAGGTCTAATTAGAATCAGTTGGTTTTTTTTGTTTGTTTTTTTTAATCAGTGAGACAATCAGGTGTGAGTGGTCGTTCTGTTTCATTTAGAGAACTTGGGAAAAAGTCTGATCTTCACAACGCATTCTTAGAATTATATCATGGCATGAACAGATATGTCTGAGGAAGTCTGGAGAAGAGCTGTTGATGCTTATCAAGCTGGAAGAGGTTACAAAACCATCTCTAAAGAGACTGGACTCCACAAATCCACAATCAGAAAGATTGTGTACAAATGGACCATTATTACACTCCCAAGGAGGACCAACAAAGATCACCAACAGCAAGGCATGTAATAGTCCACAAGGTCACTAAAGAACTACAGGCCTTTCTCACATTGGCTAATGTTAAGGTTCATGAGTTCAGCATCATTAGAACACTGATCAATGGTCTGCATGGAAGACTTTATTTAGAAGTATTCAGTGCTGGAAGGGACACTTTGCTGTCCTCCACTGTGGAGGGTGTTATATAGAACACTTTATGCATAGAGATTTCACTGAAGCTCCTTTATATGTAATTTCTTTTTTTATATATATATTCATTTATTTATTTATTCTTATATTATTATTTCAAAATATATATAAAGGACTGAATGCTGACACAGGTCCAGAAAGTATACTCCACCCTAGGATTTTGTTTTAAATGCCTGGAGGCCTCTACTGCAAAGCCACCCCAGGAGCTGGAACAAAATTCAGAAGTAGATTTTTACTGTCTGGACTTGGATTTGCCACCTCTGTATTTTGTTTCCAGTGTTCTTGTGTACTTGTGTCTTGGTGATCTCACTCTGCCCTGAAACTGACCTCTTGACCCACCTCTTTTTGAACCTGGCAGTTTTACAGACACTAGGTGAGGTTGCTTTTCTTCCAGCAGCTTCAGGAAACCACTCCAACAGTGCTTCACCATATGTTCCCTCTCCAGGGCCTCAGAACGGTTCTTCATGCGTGCTCCCAGCTCATAATGGAGCCTCTGTGGTCAGAGAAGCATTTGCACAAAAAAAAAAAAAAAAAAAAGAGCAGAAAGAAACCGAGGTTAAAAACGAGTGCCAGGGTCGCGGGTTGAAGTTCTGTGTGTGTTTAAAGGAGCTTGGTCATGGCTCTGACTTTACACTTCATAATGAATCACACACTGACGCCGCTGTGCCGAACCCCGCATACCCCTCCCACCACACACGCTACAACCCCACAGCAGTGGAATGCCCTAAAATAAACCAGTGGTCAGTGTTTATCTTAAAGAAAGCACAAATAAACAGTGGTCACCTCAGACATGCAAACCACTGGGCAGAGGAATATTCCGGACATTCTCTTTTAATTTGATTATTTATGCATTGGAATTTTTTGACTGTTCCTGTAACAAAGTCTGTCCATAAAGTTCAAAAACACTCAGCTCAGTTTAGTTCAGATTTGATTAGTCTCCTCACTTAGTTATGGTTATGGAGCCAGAGGCTGCAGAGATAGATTTAGAAATTCGACAGAACCTTTAATTATAAAAAGACTTTGGTCAGGTCTTACTTGTGGTAGGAAAGAAGCAAGGGGTGCAATGGTCAGGGATAGCCATGTTTACAGTAGATTTGAGACCATACTTTGCATACTTTGTTAGTGTCCTTTTACCCTGTTCTTCAATGTTCTGGACCCCACAAGAGCAGGTATTATGTGGGTGGTGGGTCATTCTCAGCACTGCAGTGACACTGACGTGATGGTAATGTGTTAGAGTGTTGAGCTGGTACGAGTGGGTCAGACACAACAGTGAGGCTGGAGAGTTTAAACACCGTGTCCACTCACTGTCCACTCTATTAGACACGCTTAGTTGCTCCACATTGTAGATGTAAAGTCAGAGACACATGCTCATCTCACAGGACACTTTTGGATGGATATTTCTGGATACTCCAGCAGCACTCTTGTGTCTGATTCACACCATACCAGCATAACACACACTAACACACCACCACCATGTCTGTGTCACTGCAGTGCTGAGAATGACCCACCACCCATATAATAAGGTCCTGACTACTGAAGAACAGGGTGTAAGGAGGCTAACAAAGTATGCAGAGAAAGAAATGGACCCCTGTCTGTAATTATAGAACTACAAAGTGCTCCTGTATAGTAAGAGGAGCTGATAAAATCAACAGTGAGTGTAGGATGAAGGTCATAATGTTATGGCTGAACTGTGCTGATGTATGTGAGTATCTGTTGCACTATTTTAGAATATGTTGCAGAATGTATATGTTGCTGTTTTGTAGTATATGTTGAAGAATGTAAGTATAGGTTACAGTATGTTTGTATATGTTTGAGTGTATCAGCATATGATCAAGTATGTAATTATATTTTAAGGTATTTTAGTATATGAAGTATGTAAGGGTATGTTGCAGTACATTAGTATAGGTTTGAAGTATGCTAGTGTATATTAATATTTGTTAGTATATGTTGAAGTATGTTAGTGTATGTTGCAGTACTTTATTATACCGTCTTAGCTGAAAGTGTTGGCACCCCTGGATTTCATCCAGAACAATATTGCAATTACACACACCTTTGGCAAGTAACAGGTGTGGGCAACATAAAAGTCACACCTGAAACCAGATAAAAAGAAGAGAAGTTGACTCAGTCTTTGCATTGTATGTCTGTGTGTGCTACAGTAAGTGTGGAGAGCAGAAAGAGGAGAGAACTGTCTGAGGACTTGAAAATCAAAATTGTGGAAAAAAAATATATATATCAGCAATCTCAAGCCCACTTCCTGAGATCTTGATGTTCCTTTGTCCACGATGCACAACATAATCCAGACATTTACATCCCATTGCAATGTAGCTATTGGTGGTGGATAGAGGAGAGAAATTGATGAAAGGTTGCAATGCAGGATCGTCCGATGGTGGACAAGCAGCCCGAATCAAGTTCCAAAGAAAATTAATTCATTGACATTTGAATGAAATGAGACGCTATGGCAGGAGACCCAGGAGGACCTGCCAAGGTAGAGGTTTTTGGAAATGTATATCAATCAAAAATTGAAAGAAGCCTATAAAGAAAAGAACACAGTACCTACAGTACAATATGGTGGTGGTTCACAGATGTTTTGGGGTTGTTTTGTTGCATCTGGCACTGAGTGCCTTCACAGGGTGCAAGGCATAATGTAGATTACCAAAGGATTTTGGGTCACAATATAAGGCTCAGTCTGGGTCTGCATCCTAGGTCATGGGTCTTCCAGCACAACAATGACCCCAATAATTTTTTTGAGTTTTGAGTGAAATTATATCAATTTGGACTTTTTTTTCCTGTGTGTGTGTTATTTAAATGCACACAATGGAAATAAACATGTGTATAACAAAAATGGTGCATTTTCTGAAAAAAATCCAGGGGTGCTAACACTTTCTCCCATGTCTATAAGTTGTTTATATATTTTTAAGCATGTTAGCATATGCTGCAGTATGTTAATATATATTGAAATATATTAATATATGTTAGAATATGTTGAAGTATGTGTTAATATTTGTTGTAGTATTTAAGTGTATGTTGAAGTATGAGTTAATATTTGTTGCAGGATGTTACTGAAGGTTGGTGCATTTTTTAGTGCAAGTTGCTTTATGTTAGTATATATTGCAATATGATAGTATATGTTAAAGTATATTAGTAAGTTGTTGGTTTTTGACAGTCATAAGACGGAGGAGGATGGGGGAGAGGTGAATCTGAGCTCAGAGTAATTGTTGGACTAGCGTCCAAAACCACGCTGAGAGAGGAAAATTCTAGACGAATGCAATTATGTAACAAAGTCCAGCCGGCCTTTCAAACACTAAGACTCAGACATTCCTGAATTTTCACCTTCAGCTGTTTACCACTTAACATTCCACTCTGGTCTTTGCTCTTTTACTGTTGCTGCTGCTGCTTTTATTGTTGTTGCTTACTATTGTTCTAGTTTTCTCTATTGATAATCACTGTCTTATGAAACATCTGCTTGTTTTTTGTTTATTTATTTAACTTTTTTTTTAGCTGTAGATTATATGTGCTACACACTGTGAAACCTAGGGTTAGGTTAGCATTAGGTCATAGGGTTAGGTTTATGATGAGGTTTAAGATTAATGTTGAGGTTGGTGTCAGGGCTTTAGGGATTTAGTGTTCATTTGAATCAATGCTTAATGGAAGGTGTGTGTGTGTGTGTGTGTGTGAGTGTGTGTGTGTGTTTGTACAGGTCTGAACTTAATATGTCATTGTTTCCTAAATATTACAGACTACAGATCCTGCCTGTTTTGGGTGTTCGCTAGAAAGAGGTGTGTGTGTGTGTGTGTGTGTGTGTGTGTGTGTGTGTGTGTGTGTGTGTGTGTGTGTGTGTATTGGGTAAAGCGGTTTGGAACGCATCCTCATTTGACTCCAAATAGAGAAGCAGTGAAAAGAGGGAGCATTTTACCCCTTTTTCAGCCAAACCAGAACAAGATGTCCTTTGATGGCTGATAGACTTGTTGCATCACCGCCGTTGGTCTGGGAACGCTGACCTGGATATGTGGGAGCAGTCGGCTCCAGCGCCAGCCTGAAAGACTAAAACCATTGGAGAATGAGAGTCTGTGTAGAGGAGAAGAGAGAACCCTGAGAGAGCTGGACTGAGTGGAACGATATGGAAAAAAAACACACACACACACAAAAACAAAACAGACAGAAAGGCAAGGGATCCTGAACTGAGTCCTTTCAGGAGACGTTCTGCACACAGATGCTGACCAGCAGATGGAACAGAGAGTTTTTCGTCAGCTCTAACTCTCACTATGAACCAGGTTTTTCTCAGGAATGCACTCAGCATTCTGTCTCAGGCAGATATGTAAATAATTACACTTGTGGTCTGATTACACACTGAGTCTTGGCACTAGAGGGCGTGAAAGTGCTTCTCCTGCTGCCCTATAAATGTCTCTCAGAGACTACTTTTGGGTAGTGTACCCCTTGGTCAGAGATCATTGACTCTATGATACACTCAAAGACATTTTGCTGACAGACTGACAAAATATTGGACTGAGAGAAACAGGATGCACAAACTGGCATCGGTAGGATAATGTTCACCAACATTCAGCAAGGGTTTCTCAGGGATGTCTCCACCAGATTGCAACACTTCCTTGCACTTCCTTGGCCTACCTGGTCATGACATTTATTGCCAATCAAGCATTTTTGGGACCAGCTTGGATGCCAGCTTTGGCCGTCTATGAGTGTGCAGGATATACAGAGCCAGCTGCAATATCTGTGGGTAAATGTGCTGCATGACGTCATGTGGAACCTGTATGCTTCCATGTATACACAACAGAGTACTAGAACCTATATATATATATACATTTACTAATAAAACTACACTAAAACTGGGTGTGTGTGAGTATGTGAGAGTGAGTGTGTATGGTATGCTGAACATTTCTCCAACCTCTAACTCTTCTAATGATTGGTTCCTTCAGCCTCAGTCCAGTAATGACCACTTGTCAGGATTGGTGTCTGATACTCTAACAGGCAGTTTGGCTTTGGCAAAAACAAGCACTACTCACTCAGGGAAGCACACAGTCAGTCACACAATCAGGGGGGGGCAATTACATGGGGTGGTTACCCTAATTAAGTGTGTATTTAAAATTGCATTTTACAATTAAGTTTAATTATAAACACTTTACATATGTTTCCTCACAGATTGTAAATAGTAGATGTTGCACTGGAATGGTCTCTTGGATAATTGATTTTTACAAACAATACCACACGATGACAAAGTGAGAATAGTTTGTTTGAAATCTTTGCAAAAATAAAGCATGTTCATAAGTATTCACAGACTTTGCTCAATAATTTGTTGAATCAAGTCTTTTTGAGTATGATGCTACAAGCTTGGCACACCTGTTTTTGAGAAGTTTCTTCCATTCTTCTGTGCAGAACCTCTCAATCGCCATCAGAATGCATGGGGAGCATCAGTGCACAGCCGTTTTTAAATATCTCTGGCTGGGCCTCCTAATGACATTTACAGAGGTGTCCTGAAACCCCTGCTTTGTTGTCTTGGCTGTGTGCTTAGGGTCGCTGTCCTGTTGGAAGTTCACCCTTCATCCCAGTCAGATGTTCAGAGCTCTCTGGAGCAGGTTATCATCAAGGACGTCTCTGAACATTGCTGTAGTCACCTTTCTCCCAACCCAGATGAGTCTCCTTAGTTCCTGCTGCAGGAAAACATTCCTACAACATGATGTTGCCACCACCAAGCTTCACTGTAGGAATGGTATTGGCTAGGTGATAAGCAGTACCTAGTGTCCTCCAGGCATGACAATGACAACATAGAGTTCAATCTTTGTTTGAGCAGACCAAATTATTTTCTTTCTCACGGGCTGAGGTGGGTGGTGATGAGCAGCAGAAATGTTTCTGTACCTTTCCGCAGATCTGTGTCTCAAGACATCCTGTCTCAGAGGTCTACTGAGAATTCCTGAGACATCATGGCTTGGTTTGTTCTCTGATAAGCACTGTCTACTATGGGACCTTATATGAACAGGTGTGTGCCTTCGATGTCCTGTCCAATCAACTGAATTTAACACAGGTGTCCAATCAAGCTATAGAAACATCTGAAGGATGATCAGTGAAAACAAGATGCATCTCAGCTCAATTTTGAGTATGATGGCAAAGGCTGTGAATACTCATGTATGTGATATTTTTTAATACATGTGCAAATGTTTCAAAACAAACTTTTGTTACTTTTGTGGGGTATAGTGTGTAGAAATTTTGCGGAAAAAAATAAATTGAATCCATTTTGGAATAAGGCTGTAACATAAAATGTACAAACAGTGAAGTGCTGTGAATACTTTCTAGATGGCCTGAAAGTAAATAAAAGCCCATGTGTGTGAAACCTTTTGTGTATTGGGGTCAGTTTTTATAGAAATATGGTTCGATTGTGGAGCGTAGTGAGGCAGTGTTAAGGACAGGCTACTGGAGCAAACTGCTGAATAGTGTCCGAATACTGAAATGTCTTCTGCTGATCTGGTACTCGTGTGGATCCTAAACTAGTCAGCTCTGCCAATAGATTTACTGAAATACAGATCAGCAGAATCAAGGAAAGCAGACAGGAGAGGAAGGGTTGGTAACGTGTTTGGACTCAGACCAGGCATGGACATTACAATGGATCTGGAGGTTGTGTCTGGGGTGGAGTTTGAAAGCCAGTCGATCTAAAACTGGGAGCTGTGCAGTAAAAGAGTCGATGGGGCACTTTATTTGTCCAATAATATCTGTGTAGAGACACCAGTTCACAGTTTCACACCAGAAGTAATTTCAAGCTAGTTGCATTCAGTGCACTGACAAGGGGCGTATCTAGACTGCGCAAAGACCAAGGGTTTAGTTCATCCCAGGGGGCTTGAGTAGGGATCGACCTGAAAAGAACCAAGGCTAAAGGCTATTTGAAAAAGAACCTGAGGTAGAGCCTTGTAACCCTGGCCTACTGGGTAGTAAGCTGGGCAGGAATCTGGCACTAAGACTTGCTTTGGTGGGCTGCATAAGTTAGCTTTCCTTCAGGATTTTAATCCATGACATTGTAGTGTGTTACTAACTCATGCCAGCACATGTCCAGGCCCAGTTTAAAGTTCACTATTGACCATCTGGATGATCTAGAGGAGGCACGGGAGAAGGTCATGTGGTCAGATGAGACCAACATAAAACCTTTTGGTATCAACTTGTCATTTTTAGAGAAAGAAGAATGAGTACAACCCCAAGAACACTGGGGGTGGAAACATCATACTTTGGGGATGCTTTTCTGCAATTGGACAGGACAACTGCACTGTACTGAAGGGAGGATGGATAACCCATGTATTGCGAGAATACAATTCCCTCAGTAAGAGCATTGATGGTGTGTTGTGACTGGGTCTTCCAGCATGACAATGACCCAAAACACACAGCCAGGGCAACTAAGGAGGGGCTCCGTAAGAAGCATTTCCAGGTCCTGGAGTGGCCTAGCCCATCTCCAGATCTGAACACAATAGAAAATGGAGGGACAAATTCGGAGGGAACTGTAACTCAGTGTTGCCTAGTGACAGCCCTGAAACCTGAAAGATCTGGAAAATCCGTGCTGCAGTGTGTGCAAATTTGGTCAGGAACGTTGTTTCGGAAACGAAGGTCTCTGTAACATATATTAACTTCTATTTTTATTTCATGTAATAAAATGCACATTAACTTTTTACAGTGTGATTGTCTGGATTGTTTAGTCTGTCAGTTGAAATGTACCTACGATGAAAATTACAGACCTCACCATTCTTTGTAGGTGGTAAAACATCTGCAGTGTATCAAATACTTATTTTCCCCACTGTATGCCACTTGTGGTCTGCTCTGGGGCTAAGCTTGCTTGGACACCATATATGTGGCCATGTTCCATGTTATTTTCTGGACCGTGGAATGGCTGATTTCTAAATGTTTTGAGACATTTTTTAAACCATACTTATATGCATCTACAGCCTTCTTGCTGAAGACCTCAGAGAGCTCTTTGGATCTTGCCAGGGTGATACCACTTACTTTAACAATAAAGAGATAACCAAACTAATGTCTGAGATTTAAATAAGGCAAGCTCCTCCAAAGTTTTTGGTAACTCTGGTATAATCATTTGCAGTTGATGTGGTCCTCCTGCATGTTTGTTCAGTACCACTGACCTGAAACTGCGGACTGAAAGTGGTGGTGAAAATCTGCGGCTCTGCAAATTTTGTATTTGTGTCCGTTTTATTTTTGTTATATTGTTTTTTCTTTCCTATTTCTGTTTTTGTAGCCTCAAAGACGTGCAGCCCAAAGCAGTTTGTGTGTAAAGACCAGGTGACGTGTATCTCTAAAGGCTGGCGGTGTGATGGGGAGAAAGACTGCCCTGATGGATCAGACGAGGCTGCAGATGTCTGTAAGTCCAGCATGATTCTGCTTTTCCCTCTTCAGTATTATACAGCCAAGAGAAGTCTAATACATGTTTTATTGTCATATTTCATTTTTTATGTATTGGGCTATTGAATCATCTTGGGAGCTATTATATATGAAGATGACTAGGTGTGTATAAATGTAGTGTATCGTATAAATGATATATATTTTCCTTCTGTTAAAATACAGCGGAATAAGATTTTTTGTCCTTAATGTTTTCTGAGGCTCTGAATTTGTTTGAAACAGGCCACAGAACAGAACCCAAAAACTTCACACCTAAATTGTGTGTTTTGTGAGTTGAAATTCAATAATGTTGATGATGAGTTTTTTAATTATTAGATTACAAAGATATTTATAATAATAATAATAATAATAACAATAATAATAATAATAATAATAATCCATAGTTGTTAAAGTGCTTGAGAGTAGTCCAAATAACCCTTATTATGTTGTTATGTATGTATCAATATGTATGTATGCATGCCTTCGTTTGTTTATCACTTTCATTCTGAAACTGGAACGCTGGGTGAGCATAGAAAGAGAGAAAACTGCTTTCCCATTAACCCACTGTCTCAGTCAGTGACATCATCAGCCCTGCCCCCTTAAATCTTGGGTTCTAAGAGTTAAAGTTGATCTTCTCAGGGTAGACCTGACCAGTTCTCTGAACCTCAGGAACCGTATAATGTTCATCTTTAGAAGGAAAGTTTGTGCTAGTGTGGGAAGACTCGCTGTTCCAGCCCACAAGCTGAGCGCAGCTGTTCAGTGTCAGGAGATTGGAGTTATCGTGGTTATGTTTTTATTGTACGATGGCAGGCCTGCTACAGAGATAACTGAACCTGGCCTTCATGTACCATTCGTTCCTTTGTTTAGTCTGATCTGCTTCAGAGTAGCCTGCTGGTTGTGTTGGCGTATGATTATGTTATTTGAGATTATACGTATATATAAGTTGTTATTCTGCCACAGCTTTAGGTAACACTTCAATAAAGTACATTTAACAATCATTTAAGAGATTGAAAATGTTCAGATTTAATGTGTTTAAATAAACATCATGATCTGTGTCTGTTGTAACTGAAATATATACATGCTAAAACTCATTCCCAGCACTTTCTGAAATGATCAGTTATTGGGTATTGGTGTGAATGAGTGAACCCAAACATGAACCTGGCCATGATCTCCACAGAGTGACCAAGTTCATATATATACATGTTCATGAGAAGTCACTGTTATAGTTCTTATACCTTGTTGTTAAACCCAGTCTAGAACTGGAGTTTAAATGGATAAGGATTAAGACCAGGATAATGGTTAGGCTTAGGTTTTTGTCTGAGGGTACAGTTAGGATTGAGATTAAGGCCAGGATGATGGTCAGGGTTAGGTTTTGGGTCGAGGTTGAGGTTAAGGTTAGGGTTAGGACTAGGGTGAGGGTTAAGATTAGGTTTTGGGTTGAAGTTAAGGTTAAGATTAGGGTTATGGATGATTTTGGATTAGGTTTTGGTTTGAAGGAAAGGATTAGGTTTGGTTTTGAGCAAGGCTGAATTAGGTTTTGCAACAATAAATCTACTTAATTTAAGCAAAGCATCAAGACCACAAGGTGGATTTTCAGGATATTTACCTCAGTTTATTCAGATGATTCATTGCTACTACTGCACTGGTATGTTGTTGATGTGTTACTGATACTCTGTTATGAGTTTATTAATGATCTATAATTATGTGTCACTACACTCTTAAGTATGACTCACTGGTATGCTCTCTGCCATTTGGTGAGAGATGTCTCTGGGTTCCTGTACAGCAGGTCCGCAAACCTCTCTTTGCTAATGATGAGAAAACCATCAACAGAGATCATTACAGACCAGGGAGTCTTTTTTCTTCTGACTGTCCTGATGTTATCCAGCATTCTCTGAGCTGACCGTTAACCAGTGATTTATTCCATCATAAGGGTCTGGGGTTCTGTGTTTGCTCATCTTTCTAAGTGTGAGATGGTGAAAGACATCTGTTCTTGTCCTAAAGGAACACTGAGGACGTGCAAGACGGCCTTTGAGATATTAGAGCAGTGTTCTCCTGCAGGACAGCCCTTAATATGCGTTCCTCCTGTCACCGAAACTGAAGGTGGATCCTGGCCATGAAGAATTGCTCAGTGAAACGAGTCATGATAATAAAACTGTATTAAACCAATACTGTCTTGTTGGCTTATCATCGCTCAGCTCAGTGGCAGGCTGGGACTGACGTGTAATTCGATTTAACTTCTGCTTGAAGCTTGGCCTTCAGGGGGTTGGGGGGGGACAACGGCGGGCTTCATTCGGCCCAGCAAGGACAAAACGAATGTTTGTGCTCCTTAGTCACAACTAATTTCACGCTTTATAAAGTTTATCTTTCTCTCAGAGAGCCGGCTTGTTTTTACAACTTGGAAAAGAGGCTGAGTCATTCCAAGGGGAAGTTCCTCTTGTTTCAGACGGAGAACACTTGTGATCCTCAGGACCTGCCTTTCTTTTCCTTCAAGTTCAGACAATTTTGGGGGGTCATCACATTCTGAGAAGTTAAAGAGAAGATCAAGAGAACGGCTCATACCACTTTTCAGTCTGTCCAGAACATTAAGCATCTGATTTTAGGACTGAGTCATAACATATTCCATCCCACCCTAACTCCAGTCCTCTCCTTGAGTGTACAGGACTGAAAAACACACTGATGTCACAATACACTATAAGAGCCAATCACATTGGACTGATTTAATTTATTCTAAAGTGTAGATAAACAGCTTTACAGAACTGCTCAGTACTGTGTGTAGAAACAAGTGTGTGTGGGGGGGTGGGGTGGGGGGGCTGTGGAAAAGGTTGGAGGCATGTGGAGATGTGTGGAGATGAGTGGAGATATGTGGAGTCATTTGGAGATGAGTTTAGATGCATGTAGATGAGTGGAGGGCTGTGAAGATGAGTTAAGAAGTGTTGAGACATGGATATTTATGGAGACACATGGAGATGTGTGGAGACGAATGGAGAAGTGTGACGATAAGTGGAAGCTTGTGAAGATGAGTGGGGATGTGGAGATTAATGTAGAAGCATGCAGACAAGTAGAGACAAGTAGATGGTGACATGGAGATGAGTGAAGAAGTTTGGAAATAAGTGGAAAAGCATGAGACGTGGAGATGAATGAACTATGGAAATGAGTGGACAAGCACGGTGATGTGTGGAGACAAATGTAGAAGTATGCAGACAAGTGGAGACGTGTAGGAACGCATGGAGACATAGAAATAAATGAAGAAGAGTCAAAATGAGTGGAAAGGGTGGAGATGTGGAGATGATCGGAGAACCATGGAGACATGAGGAGATGATTGGAGAACCATGGAGACCAGGAGATATGTGGAGATGAGTGGAAATGCATGGAGACATGTGGAGAGTGGGGAATCGTGGAGACGTGCTCTGTATGCAGCAGCTTTGTGGACAGTGGTGGTCTGAGTGTGGAGAAGGGTTCTGTGTATTTCTGGCTGAACGGCTCTGTGGGCTTTTTGTTGAGGCGGTCAGAGTTAGTGGTGAAGTCAGCCTCTGTGCTGCTGCAGCTGCTTAAACCCTCCTATGAGGTCCTTTCCAACACAATGCCATCCTTTGTAATGGGGGGGGGTGTCTTGAATAAGCTGCAGTAATTCCAATAGTGCAATATTCCTTCAGGAACAGGAAAACCACTCTTCAGCTTCTGACACTGTGATCCATGTAGTTTGTTAGAAAACCACTGATTTCTTTTTCTGGAGACATCTCATTCTGGAGCACCTTCTCCTACACAACTTTACAGAAATCAAACATCAACACAAAACAAAGGATAAAGACCCCCCCCCCACCCGGTGAAAAGGCCAAAGGACAACAGTACCAAGGTAAAACTCCAGGAACCAGGCTCACAAAGAGGGGCCCATCCTCCTCTGGTTGAACTACTCATACATTATTGATAGATGTAAGAGCCACCACATGTCTGCTCTAATGGTCAGGTGTACTGAAGTAATGATAGTTTGATGGTGGACATAATAGTAACCGTAGCATATCATCAAGGTCCATATAAATTTCTGCAGGCAGTAATAGCAGGTGAGCAAGGCAGTGCAAGGCAGGATGGAAAACTAGTCCAAGTCCGGTAGCCAGAAGGTGGGCAGCCAGTGTGAAGAGGTGGCAGAGGTGCCAAGGTCCATCTCAGGGGAGCATGAGGTCAGCCTCTTTTTAGCCTAGACTTGAATGTCCTACAAACATTGTTACTTTGTAAGAAAAGGCTCTTCCCCAGCTGATGGCTTCTGAATTCTGGGACCTAGTAGGAAGCCAGTACCCTGTGACCGGCTCACGAGTGATCATGATGGCTCATATTGGGAAATTAGGTTTTGCAGGTACTCAGGAGCCCATGTAGGGCTTTATATGTCAGTTACACAATTTTATAATCAGTACGGAATTCAAAGTCAGTGCATTGCTGATAAGATTGGACTGATTGAACTAACTGAAGCCTCTCTCTATATTTCTATCCAACTTTCTCTCTCTCTCTCTATCTCTCTCTGCAACAACAACAATAATAATAACAAAAGATCCAATAAAGGCAATAATAATTACAAAATTATTATTACTAGTAATTTAGTAGTAATTTACGTGATAATAGTCCTGAATATAATTACAATAATTAAAATAAAGGTTTTGGTAACTTAGAAAATACAACTTTTAAACATACTGTGTTCACATATTCTTATATACACACATACTCCCATACATGTAAATAATAACTACAGTAAGATTTGTTGTAAACGGTAAGGAATGGTGAGGTAGGTGTTGCCCACTGTCTCTCAGGTGGTGACACACTGACACATACTGTGCAGTGAGGGGGGCAGAGTTCCCCTCTCCCAGAATTACCTGTGATTTTTACTGTTCTGTATGTGTTTCATACTTTGTGATCAGCTGATTAAATCTCTGTGTAAAATTTCTCTGTATTAGTTTGAATTTTGGGCAGTGAAAGAGAA
The DNA here is from genome assembly GCA_034509495.1 of Acestrorhynchus altus. Classification (NCBI taxonomy): domain Eukaryota; kingdom Metazoa; phylum Chordata; class Actinopteri; order Characiformes; family Acestrorhynchidae; genus Acestrorhynchus; species Acestrorhynchus altus. The sequence goes on from CM067521.1 coordinate 12,833,229, forward strand.
AGTGTATCTCTGTCTCCACCTCCCCATTCTCACACTGACCACTCATGCTGCTCTCTGGGTTTATACCTGCCGGTGTCTACGGCCTGGCTGTGGTCATTGAGCCAGTTGATAATTTAGATATGTTGTTTAGATCCCACCTCCCCTCTCTCTCTCTCTCTCTCTCTCTGAAGGTTAGGTAAATGGGAGATGGGGGATGGGGGTGTCACATGCTGAGGGGCACACAGGGCTTTTATTCCTCCACCAGGAAATGTGTGTGTGTGTGTGTGTGTGTGTGTGTGTGTGGGTGTGTGGGTGTAAACCCATGCAGGCATTATGTAATCTGTGAGACTGTGAATGGCAGGAGAGAGAGCGGGGCGTTGTACAGTGTCCACTTTAAAATCAGCCGTTATCAGGGTCTGACTGGTATCAACATCCACAGAACCTGTAGTTATAGAACGGAATTGGTTAGATCTGTACTGCAGGACAGCTTACCTTCTTAAAGCATTCAAATTTCACTCATCTTCATTATCATCTTTTCCTTCACAGTTTAATTCTCCTAATTTCTCCTCTCGTCTTTCATTAATGCTCTGCTGGGTCATTTACATATCACACATTTCATAATGCCCTAATTAATCCTCTCACTGTAGAGCTGAATAATACCCTGGAATATTACCTGCAGCTCCTCTTATCTCTAATTCTGAGCTGAGGAGACTGATCTGCTCTAACCTCCAGAGAGAGAGAGAACTAGTCCTTCTCCAACTACACAGACGTAGACTAGATTGCACTAAAAACTCCTAGAAAGACTAAGACTAAACTTTGAATACAGTCCAATCAAGACTCCTATAAAGTCTCAGACAAGACTCAGACTATGCTCATATAAAGACTCAGACCAAACTCATAAACACTATGACTAGACTCAAACTACACTCCTATAAAAACTCATATACACACTAAGACTACTTATATACTACACTGTTATAAAGATTAATAAAGACTCCAATAAAGACTGATACTAGACACTACATTCATATAAAGACTAAGACTAGGCTCCGACTACACTCGTCTAAAAACTACATTCATACTGGACTTCTCTAAAGACTCCTTTAGAGATTCAGGTTAGATGATGAATTAATCAGTTACCGGTAATTGTGTTGACTAATGATTGACCTATGAGTGAAGGTTCTGACTGCTTCTACACACAGGTCCAAATGAAAGCCTAGGAACTTTAACTAGCTGTGCAGAACCACAATAAAACCCACTGGCCTTGTCCACAACTTCACATTGCACACACTGTGTGTGTTTTAATTGTGTGTGTGTGTGTGTGTGGTGTGTGTATATATGTTGACATTGGAAGTCTGCACACTCTGTCTGTTTCATTTCCCTTTGATAAATGTGAGGAGGACCAGACTCAGGAAGCTCTAGTGTGTCATGGAGGTGAGGAAACTGCTGCCAATTACTTCCTCCTTGACCAGCCCCTCATACAGTAGTGCAACCCCTCCCCCCAACAGTCTCTCCCATTTTTCTGTACTGATATCTTTAGTAAATAATTCATTTAGACAGCGTTAAAATAATGGTTTCATAAATATTAAACTTTTCAGTTTGAGTTAGATTGTGATACAGTAAACATACTTTCACTAGAGTACAGTTTCTGCTCTTTTAACTGAGTTAGCTGCGATACAGCTGCTGTTTTCTGCAGCAACTAGTTTGTGCCAGTAGCCTTTCAGCTGTTATGACAGCAAAGTTTGGTTATTATAGAAAAAATTTGGATAACATAACTGATTTTGGAGCTTCCTGTCAGTGCTGGAACGCTTATGTCTGTTGCGCAGGGCATTCACTCCTGAATTATGAAGACATTTCCCTTTCCATTAGGATATTCGTTATCAAATGGAGTCAAGTGCCAGAAAACTTTTATGAAGAATGCCCGTGCAAGCCTGAAATACCTGACTGTGCTATTTCTCATGTTAGCGTATCATATTTGTGAATTGAGTGGTTAAATAAATAATAGAAGTGTCCCTAGATGTTTGACCAGCAGATGTGCTTTCAGGTGTTTGTAGAATTTCCATTAGATGTGCAGATCTCAGTCTGATGAGGCTCTGTTCTGTGTTTTGGCGCTGGGTTGAGTTCACCTCAGCCAGGCTGTGAGGGCTTTTTTTCCCGTTAGCTGTGAGACTCCACAGCATTCCTCACGTCTGCCTGTGGCTGGATGAAGGAAAGTGTCTGGAGACCTGGCGGAGCAGCGACGGTGGCTGTGTGTGGTTTTCCAGAAGAGTCAGCAGCACACCTGCATTCAAAACACCAGCAGGATGAAAATCTGTATCATTTCCTGAACCATATCTGTACGTTTTTCCCACATTATGTGAACTTGTGAGCTGGACACTCCTGTCCCCCTTTGGAGGCCCTGTGCAGTCAGATAACCTGCCAGAAGATGATTATCTGGGTTTGTTTTGACTCTAAAAGAGAAGCTGTGTGCCCAGACACTCTGCAGTCAGACAGAAACATGACTTGATAGTGTTGGAAACTGTTGATATCTTTCCTTCTGAGATCTTTGTACGCAATTCCCAGATAGGATTTCCTCTTGAAAAGGAGTTCTCACTAAATTCACATTTTGGGGTTCTTTGTTTTGAATGCAGATATAGTTACTATCTACACTCTGAAGACCCTTGAGGAAAGTTTGCATCTTATTTCATTTATCACTGTGGAGGAACCTCTTAAGGGGCTTCAAGGGACTCTAAATAAAAGGACAAAGGTTTCTTGTTGGTTCCTTGAAGCATGAGGTTCCTGCACAGTATGAAACTGAACAGCCTCAAAAGTTCCTTAAGGATCTTGTGTATGACAGAAATTGTCTTTGGTCCTAAAAAGGATTCTTTTTTGTTCTAAATAGAACCATTTTGCTAAACATTCCACCATTCCAGCAGATATCCGCCCCTCTGGGTCTCGGGCTACTGTAACTTGTTTTTATCAAATTTGCCAATGTTAGATGTGTTGTCTGTGTCACAGAATTGCTTTAATCAGTTGGGAATGTGAGAATATCCGTCACTGCTGGCAAATAACAATAACCCGTAATTACAGAAGGTTGATGGATGACATAACAAAAGGCACAGTGGTAATTATGAGGCCTGAGCAGAGTTAGCTGTAATTTGCACTTGCCTGTGAAGTTTAACTCCTCAGTACAACCTCCTGCCTCCCGCAGTCTGTGTGTTTGGTGGGGTTGGAGACTCTACAGATCAATCACTCCAGTGCTACATCCTTTAGTTCCTTGCTTGTCTGAAGGTTTATTAATATGTGTACTGGTGTTACTGGTGTAACAGTGAACAACAGTATACACACAGTTATAACTGATTAATAAACAGTGCCCAGTTTCTTTTTTTACCAACACTGGTTTTGTACCTGCAGTGACTGATCATTTTGTCAGAAACACCAACCAACTACAGATCTGTGAGATATTTTTCTCACAAGCTCAGCAAACAGATTCCACAGAACTGAAAATACACACATTTACTAGACCAGTAATACAGCCTGAACTTGACAGGTAAACAAACTTTATCAGGGGTTTCTGAAGAAATGGGCGGCATGGTGGCTTGGTGGCTGGCACATTTGCTTCCCAGCACTGGGGTCTTGGGTTCAAGGCCCTACCTTGGTGGAGTTCCCATGTCCTCCCCATATCTAAATGGGTTTCCTACGAGGACGTGGTCATGAGGTGAACTGGCTACTCTGAATTGCCCTGGGCTGTGAATGAGTGTGTACGTGAGTGAGTGAATATTTGTCTGTATGCACAGATCTGGATTGGCACTGGGTGGCCCTCCCTCGTGCTCTACTCAGTCCTCCAGGTTTTTGGTAAAGAGTACGCTGTGTGTGACTGGCTGCTGTTGGTTGAGTGCTGAGTGTGATTATGAAGAGTGCTGGCTGTCAAGCAACTGTAAAGCTATATAAGTGTAACTTCATTCAGTCATTCAAATGTGGATCTTGAGGCCATGTTTACATCTGGATTGAATCCTGATAAGATTTTAACCACATTGTTGGTCAATTGCGTGTCTGGTTAGTTGGAATGAAATCCACTTGCTGTGTGGGACAGAATATGCAAATGTGCTTGTTACAGGGCAACCTCTTGTTTATGTTTTCTGCATTTCTGCAAATTTACAGCAAGGCAACTGCTTTGAAAGTCCATGCCAGCAAGAAAACAGCTGTTTCTATTCTTGTGGGAGGAGTTTTGTTGGTAATAGGATGGGTTTCTAACAGTGTTTACACTGTTATAATTTGGCTCAAATGCCAAATCAGACCACCTCCCGAAGTGCTTTGAGTGATAAGATTTGTATTCAGTTGTGGGTGTGTTTACACTGGCATTTTTATATGGCCTTATCCATATATTATCTTAGTGCGTAAGACAGATAAAGTGATCAGGTGTAAATAGGGTCTAAGGCTACATTCACATATCAGGTAAAGTGACTCAAATCCAATTTTCTCACCAAATTGGATTTTTGGGCTGTTTTTGATTGTCTTTTGAATGTGACCTATATCTGACACTCATCTTAACAGTTCACGCTTCCTAAACTGTTGTGCCTGAAGCTTCGATTTCATCTTTGCCAGCATCGCAGAAGCTACCAAAGAGTTCCAGTGGCTGACAGCTGAACTTATCAATGAGAATGCATTTAACTTCATGTAAAAAAGACATGTTATTTGGCCACTTCTTGTGTTTTTGTTCTTCGTTCCTTTTCTTCTACAGCTGCGTTTGGCCATTTCTTTAGAAATGCCTTCAAATACAGAGTGGTTGCAGTATGTGCATTCGAACCTTGTTTATATTGAGACAGCATTCCAAATATGGTCACATTAGGGTTGAATTTCAACAAAAAAAAACCCAAAATGGCCTAAAACAAACTTCAATTGAAATCAATTGCGAACAAAATCAGATTCAGTGTGATTCAGGGTGTTTGTCACACTGCCACACAAATAACACATCTGTCACACAGAAGTAATTACTTTAAAAAAGCTTGTTCCTTATACTTGAGTAACTAACTTCAAAACTGTGTAAAACTGTAAAACCTGTTAATTGAACTCAAATGATTAAAAAAAAAACAATTGCCTTAATTCATTTGAGCTTAAATAACACCCTTAACACACTACAGCGTGTTGTTGTTGTATGCTATTTCTACAAAAACAAGTCAAATAAACAGTTTAATTTTACATTGTTGAAAAAACATCCATATTCTAGATGCCATTCTCACAAATGCCAGTGGCATATACTCTGCATTAGTGGTTAATGTAGCATTCAACCTACATAAAACCAACATCAGCAGCAGAGAAAGTGGTGACAGAACTGGCTGTAGAAAAACCCACCAACAATAGATCAGTGGAGGCCATTATTAATGAAACATGAGATGAAATTACCTTTCATATAATAAAGTTAAGATAAAAAGAAATGGGGAAAATGGCTAAATTATATTGATACTTGATCCCAAGTATTGGTCTAGAGTGCCAAGAGCTCCTGCAGCAGACCTAGTCTCTGTCTCTGTCTCTGAATTTGGCACGATGCCCTCATAATCCTGCCTCTTGATCTGGTGAAGGTTTTTAATTTTTAATTCTCTTTTTCACATTGTCTTTATACTTCATTAAGACAAGGATAATAGACCTTTGGTCTGTTCCTACAACTACCTGACCTATTTTTGTTTGTCTTGCTCTGAAAGGGAAGGTGTATGTGTGTGTGCACTCAATAAAAACATAAGTACAAAAGAAAACTGCACTGCCAAATCCACCCTATAACTCAATTCATTCAAGTAAGAATAACACGGTTGAATTAATTTAGCTTAACTCAACATATGCTGAAGTTGACCTTACTGAAATGAACTGCGTGTGAGCCTCTTCTATTCTTTTTTTTGAGTTAGGTTGGCTTAGTCATTTTCAGTGATCCCAACTTTCTATAGTATTTAAGTTCTGTTCACTTTTTACCTGCTGTGAGTGTAGCCAAAGTGACGCAGGGGTCCCAAGCATACGATGTGGTGTTTATGAATAAATAATTTACCTACACTTCATTATAATTAGGGTTTGAATATATACAATATATATAGTTAATTATTTTGGAAGCAAAACCAAAAATGAATGGCAATATTTCAACTTCAGGGTATTTCTATATTTCTTCTTTGTCTCTTTTTCTCTCTCTCTTCTCCATATGCGTTTTCTTTCTCTCATTTACTAAGGTGGCACACAGCTTTGCAACAGGGGCCCCTTAGGTCACGTTGTCCATGTGACACGCCTTATTCCGGAGCTTTCTGTGCTGAAAAACCTTCATGGCCGCATTTTTTCCCCCAAAACAATAGCTGCTCTTTGGCCCTTTGGCCCTTCCTTCTAACCCGCCTGGAACTCCACATGTGATCCCATATTACAAGAGGCTTAAGCACTCGACACATGCCTGTGCAAGGTGTCTGCATCCCTCCTCAACACCCTCCACCACCACCCCACCCTGCACCCCACCCTACAGCGGTGCTCAGATGCCTGCAGACCAATTGCAGGCTTCAAAACAAATGCTGGGCACTATATTAGTCTGTGTTCTAGATAACAGTGAGCCACAGCTTTGAGCACATGACCCTAAGGTCACCATGCCCAATGCCAAGTATGGGCTAGAGGGGTATGAAGCCCCCCCCAGATTTGGGCTTTGTAGAGCTGGAGCTCACATTTGGCATGAGAAGGAACTAATTATCTAAGCTGATCTAACTGTTGCTTCACTCTCAGGGCTGAATGCAATCAAATCCTTTTTGCTGTGAAGTCAAGCTCCTGAAATGAACAGCTATTGGCTGGCTTGGTAAACACACAATAACACAGTACTCAAATATACAACACCAGAATGATAATATCACAAAATCTACTGCATTTGGAGCTGGGGGATGAGGGGATGAGGGGTGTGTGGGGGTGAGGGGTGTGGGGGGGAGGAGTTCTGTGTCATTTTGTTTGTTTTCAGAATATGATTTAATGTGTTTGTTTATGTTTGCTCACTGCCTGCTGATTTTTCTGATCCCAACACAGTCATTACAGCCCACCAGGGACTGATGATGGTTTCAAAGGGCTCGTGACCCTGTAAAGCTTGTTGCTGTTGTTTTGAGAGTGGATCTGAGATATCTGTGGGAGGCGTTTACCTCATTAACACAGTATTGTCTAAACCCGAGTCGTTGTGAAGAGGGACTGTCGGATGACAGTCGAACAACACTGAGATGTCATCAATAAGCTTCCCGGCATTAACACATGGACTTGTTCCTACAGAAACTGGTGATATTGAAGGGAAATGGAAATTCTGCTGATTAAAATCTTCAGCAGGATGTTTAAAACACAGCGACACTGACATAGCCGATTGGGGTGTTAGTGTGTGTTGGGCACTGAAAATAGTTGACAAACCAGAAATATCCAGCCAACATTGTCCTGTGAGCAGCATATGCTGTGAGCACTGATGAAGGACTAGAGGATGACCAACACAAACTGCAGAAACGGATGAGCTTCTGTCTCTGACTTTATATTTACAGGGTGAAGAATTTGTAGTGTCTAATAGAGTGAACCGTAAATGGACGGTGTTTAACTGCTCCAGCAGCAGCACTGCTGTGCCTGATCCCTCATGCTAGCGCAACGCACACTAACAAACCACCAGCGTGTCAGTGTTACTGGAGGTGCTATGAATGACCCACCACCCACTAATACCTGCTCTGTGGTGGTCCTGTGGGGTCCTGATCGTGTGGAGTCCTGAGCTGAGTGAAAGGTGGATACAAAGAATGCAGAGAAACAGATGGACTACTCAGTCTGTAATTATAGAACTATAAGGTGCTCCTGTGGTCAGTAGATTGAACAGAATGAAGTGGCAGGTGCATAGACAAAGAGGTTATGCGTCTCATTATGTGTTTTGGTTGATTGGTGTATGAGTGAATATTATATTATGGAATGAATGGATAAGTTTATTTGGGGAGAACTGTACAGTTGGAAGGAGGCTCTAGAACCCTGTTGGGCCGTCTCTAGCATGGACACAAGCTTTTGCTCGGCCCTCACTCGGCCCACAGATGTTGCAGCTGGGCCTGTAGATCCTGCACACACATAGGTTGCTGAAGTTGGCGTCCCAGCTGGTCCAATAAATGTTTGATGGTGATAAATCTGTGGTGACTTAGCAGGCCAACAAAGGCAATGGTGGCTGGCTCTCTGGCAGGACACATGTGGACCATACTGCTTAGTCTGTATCAACTGGGCAAAATGTCTTCAGGATAGTGAGGCGTAATCTAGCAGTCAGTGATCTCTCATCAACTCTGAGAGCCTTTTTATATGGCACTGAGGAAGCACTTTTACACCGTCTTGTGCCAAGAACAAGTGTCTAATCAGATCACAACTCATTTACTTATCTGCGAGAGGCAGAACTACAGGCCAGGTTTTATAGCACTATATCTTGCTTCATTAGTAGGGGTCCGAGCTCTGAAAGTGTTTTCGGGCCACTTGTTGGAATTGCTGGGAATATCATATGGCCCAGTTCTGGCCCACCCTTACACTTTTATCTGGCCCGTAGATGATGGCAATATCTCTGTCTGGATTTGTCAGAGAAAAAATAGAAATGCTGGCACAAATACCGTAAGCGATAAACCCAGCCAATTTTTGCTGGGACAGCTGGAACATCTTAGAGTAACACTATGCTCTTGCCTTTGCTGTATTACTGATCCCTGCCTTAACTGACCCAGAATCTTCTGCTCTTTGGGTTATTCATTTCTCCACTAAAGCGATATGAGGACTCACACCATAACACCACATTTGGAGTGTAGGTGTAGTTCCCCGTGCTGCTCGTACAATAAAATTAAAATAACCCCAGTTAGCGGACTGTTGGTGGTGCTGAGAACAAGGTTTTACAAAATGAACCCATACAGTAATAATATAGAAAAGAATCAGGACGACACTGACTTTTTTTTTTTTTTAAGCTTAATTTCCCTGAAGGAACCTTCCCAAGGGATCAATAAAGTTCTATTCTAATCTATTCTATTCTATATGGATATTCGATCTTCAGTTAACCGTATTGAGATGGGGTATAAATAAGCACAAGCAATAGGATACCCCCCACACTTGGGGGTGGCTAAAATCAGAATAATGCTTAATGCAAATGATTAGACCATCATGAGAGAGGCTGTCTTATTTAAGCCTCATACATTATGGTTGGTTGCTCTTGATTGTTGAAGTGAGTGGTATCACCATGACAAGATCTAAAGAGCTCTCTGAGCCTTCAGAAAGAAGGCTGCAGATTCAGATGAGTCTGGGAAGGTCTTTCAACCTTCAGCAATCCAGCTGTCCTGAAAGACACAAGTGGAGACATTTAAACAACATGGCGGATCAGGCGGCTCCTAAAACACAAGTTTGCTGGAGAACACCCCTATATATATATAGATAACAGCAGGTCTTCTGAAACAATGTGCTTTGGACAGATGAATCCAAAGTTAGATTATTGGGACACCGTAACAGAAGACAGCATTTGAGCACAAGAACCTCACCAACTGTGAAGCATGGTGTCTTGATTCCCTGGAAGCTCTCCATCATAGAAGAGAAAATGTAAGAACATCTGTTCAAAGACTAACACTGGAAACAGCACATAGCTGAAAGAATTCCACATGGAGGAGTGGAGAAATCTCTCTTCCAGTCGATATCACGGAGCTGGAGATGGTTTTGGGAAGTATCTAATTGACATTATTGTAGTCGAAGGTATTTATGGGGTATCCTAACATTTTCATCTGACTAGCTCCTGAAGAATGAGCACAATGGCACTATGAAAGTGGTAGGCAGTGTTCAGTTCCTACACAGTTTGCTGATTTCCCTGCTCTAACAGAGCTACTACTCTGACAATTAACGTGTGTTGAATCAGGTGTGCTTGAGAAGGAAAAGCACAAAGCCGGGCTGGAATCTGGCACTCCATGACTTGGATTACCTCTCCTTGTTCTATAGCTTTTGTACTCCAAGATTACCGCAAGACATTTTCTGTCAACAAAGTGTATTTATGCCAATTTCAGAAAGGTCTCATACTGTCACTTAAAAGACTAGTTTGGCTAATTGTGCTTGATGTTGTGAGCCACCTAGTGGTGCACTAGTAAAATGGTTCTGATTCCACGGTTCAAATCCCAGCTCAAGAGATTGTGTAAAATTAATGCTAGTTATTTCAGAAGCATTATAGAGATTTATCTTCAGAATGGCCCCCAGAAACTTTGGTACAAAGAACTCGTGGGATTATGGTGTCTAATAGTGAATGGACCCCAATAATGGCAGCTATATTTGTTGCTGTTTTTTGTTTGTTGTTGGTTTTAGTTTGTGTTTGTTCAAGTTTTAAGCCTATGTTCCTCTGAACTGGGTTCTGTTAGAATAAGCAGTAGAATGATCTGCTTTAGTAATTCCTTTATTTCTACTCATCGGAAGTAGACAAGTTTAAAAAAAACAAAAAAAAAACGTCTGACCATTTTCCACTCTTGCAGTGCTAGCTTCTTCAAATAGCCACTGTTATCCCTCTGCGCCTCCTCCACATGAGGCCAGTTTTTCTTTCACATTCTCTCTCTCTCATGCCCTCTCGCTCTGTCACACAGTCTTTCTTTCTCGCCTGCTTTCTTGCCCCCCCTCTCTTTCTGTATTTTTTTTCTTCTCCATATGTTACTTAAAATTAGATTGGCTTAGTGTGTGTGTGTGTGTGTGTGTGTGTGTGTGTGAGAGAGAGAGAAGAAAGACAGAGAGAGAGACAGAGATGAACAGTGTGGTTTTCAGACCGGTCTGGAGGAGAACAGGCCCTCAGTTCAGCTGTGTGTTGGAGAGTACAGATATAGATCTTGTCTGTTTTTACTGAATCCTGCGTTTCCTACAAACTCTGAAACTCATTGCTCTGTTACCTCACAAACCGTACGTCTCACATACTGATTGGACACATTCTATCCAATACCAGCCCAGTTCAGGTCCTGCCATTAAACAGTCGCATTTTACAATAAGTCACAAAATCACACAACTTAACACAGCTTCAATAGAAATACACAGAAAAACATTTTTAGTAGAACATGATTCATGTGCTCCAGTAGCAACACTGTCTACTAGTTTGTCCAGGACAGATAATCCTCCACATTCCCCTATTTCATACAGTAAACAGTTTGTATTTTCATGGTAAGTGTGTTTACATTAGCTGCATTGTATTGTGAAAATCCCAAGGGTACTCCTATTATCTCCTCTTGGTGGTGTAATAGAGCAGATAAACTTCAACTCACAACAAGAGATAGCCAGACTAAACTACAGCTTCCAAACAGGGTGGAGATAGTTTCACATGCAGTTTCTAAAACAAGGCAACCAAAGTTAACAACAAAAAACATGTGTCAGTCAGGTTCTGTATGAAGATTGGAATCTCATTCCTTGCATGATTTGCAGCTTAATCAAATGCTTCTTTGCTGCACAGTAATCTAGATTTCATGGTACTAATGACACATTCAGGGTGTTTTCAAACTTGTCCTGAATATATGTTTGCACCCTGGACTATTCTCTCTCTCTCGTTTATGGTAGGTCTCAGTGGTGCTGTTTGCTTTTCCAAGAATTCCATTCTAAAACATGGATCAAACTCCATTTTAAATGTGACGATTATTAACACTTTTATGACTTTTTTCACTGATCACTTTTCATTATTTTCCTGGAATACAAACACTCTAAAGAACCTAAGAACTTAGGTACTTTTCATGGCATTTAACCTTGCCACACCCTTGAAACCTGAAAACAAGGGCTGTTCTTAGAAGGTTTTTAACGTACGGGTGATAAGTAGCGGCGATCACATGACAAAAGTCATAATTAAACTTACCTGCGTACAATCCGCCTTGAAGTGAATCCCATACTGGTGAAAATAATGGGAACAGTACACTACGACCAAAGTTGGTTCTAGTAATACCGAAAGAATCAAGATATAAGATTGATTTTAATATACACACAGGGTACAGTGTACAGTGACATTTTCCTCTTAACGTCTGAACTGAAGTACTAACTATCACTACCATTACCCACAGAAGAATAACAATGGTATTACATTCATTCATACACATTTACAATACAAATAAATATATATACTTATATTATACTTAGAAGACCCTTGAGAGAGGCCCTTGTTGTGTTATCAAGTTTGAAAATCATGGGAAGTAAAAAAAAAAAAAAAAGGGTATTTGTTGTATAAAAAAGTGTGCAAACGTCAATAAAATCAGTAAACAGGGACTCAACTAGCCAAGTATTTGGGTAGTGTACATACCATAAATGTATATACAACATATATGCACATATATATTTGTAAATCCATGCACACATACATACTGGTCTGTTAATATACTAGTGGCATATTTTAAATCACCAGTGAACTGTGCAGACAGTGCAATATGTGGAAAGAGCAGTGTAATCTGATGGGCATTGTGTCTATTGAAGACACACATTAGTGTGGTCTAAACGGACTAAAAACTGGTTGGGTTCTTGTGTCCATGAAATGAAATGAAATGAAATGAAATGAAATGGTGCTGGCGGGAGGGGGGATCCTGGGCAGAGCAGTTTCCAAACCAGACTGTGATGGAACTGGTGAGAATACTTTCAATGGCCTCCTGTAGAAGTTCCCCAAGATTCAAGATGAGTGATCCTGCTCCAGAACCTCCACCTTGTTTGACTTAAAAGTAAATGGGTGTAGAGTACTTATTTACTCATGAATACATGTCAAATTGTCAGAAGTGCATGAACCTTTAAGTACGCCTGTATTGTAAGTGTAAGTGTACTTCCATCATAAGCCTGCCTTTATCGAATGTGAAGAGCACCCCTCCTCTTCAGCACTGGATAAATGTTTCATTTTATTGTTTTTGAATGCATGTAAACTCTGCAACTCTAACTAACAATGCTTGTTTCCAAGCCGTAGTAGCTGGATCTGATAACCTCTGCTTTGTCCTGCAGGTCCACACAGTCATGTACCGCAATGTCCTCCCAATGAGCATCAGTGTCAGGGAACCGACATGTGTGTGCACATGAGCAGCCTGTGTAACGGAATATCCGACTGTCCAGATGGTGGGATGGAGCAGCACGTGCAGAGGGTGTGTGTGTGTGTGTGTGTGTGTGTGTGTGTGTGTGTGTGTGTGTGTGTGCGTGTGTGTCTGGTTATTGGAAGGGTGTTGGAACACTTTCAGAAACCCTGATAAGGGACATGGGGCATAATTTGAGGAGCATGAGTTGAGGACTATGGAGTAAAGGGCATCATGTGAGGGCTTATGAGGCGAGGAGCATGGGCTAAGGGACATGGTGTGAGGAGCACGGGGCACGGAGTGGGGAGTGTGCAGCGAGTCATATTCTATTGGTATGGACTAGACAAGCTATATGTGCATTTGCACATCTGTGTGAGCAATGGGTGCAACTTAACATAGCTGTATGCATTCATGAATGCAAACAATTTGACACGTTGATTAACTCTGAATCGGAACCTTTTGTAGTTAAACGTTAACAGCACTTCATTTAATTCTTAATTCCACGTGTGTGTATAATGTTTGGAGTGGATATTAAACAGAGATTGTTCTTCAAATGTGTGTGTGTGTGTGTGTGTGTGTGTGTACTACATCTCAGTTTAGCTTTGGTTTAGTGTTGTTAAGGTGGATTTCCGCCTCAGGTAGAATCGTGCCTCTCTTGGTAAACACATGTTGGTAGGGAATGCCATCCGGAACACGAAGCGAGTGTCAGAACAGCAGGTGTTGCTGTGGTTCCAGGGGGATCTGGAACATGGTTTAGATTAATGGAACAGTAAGCTCAGGTTATTATCTTTTCACAAAACTTGGAATGGAAACACCTCAGTTTTTAAGAGTGTGTTTGGCTCACACACAGTGGGGTGTGTGTGTGTGTGTGTGAGTGAGAGTGAGAGTGAGAGAGACAGGCAATTCTAGACTAATGAGTCTACGTCATTATGTCCACCTACCTTGCATCCATCCTTGTTGAGCATTATATTTGCCAGTATATCAGAAATGCTTTCCATACAGAATGAACATTTGTGAAGAAATGTGTTGAAAGTGCGATGGGGTGGGGTGGAGTCGGGGGTGGGGGTGATGCAATATATGTGGGCAACATCCTCCATACAAGACACTATACATTAACCATCTGTGATGTTTATATTGAATATTAAACACAAACACAGCAGTGTTTTTATCAGAAGTAACCAGAGCTGGTCTGGTCTTCCTTGAGGGGCCCTTCTGTCTGAACTCCATGTGACCATTTTGAGTTACACCTGAAACTCCACTACTATCTAGAGCTTGAGAGACTGGAAAACCGTCACCTTCTTTAAACTGATATAGGAGGTGAGAGCACCAGCATATCCATATGCTGTCTCTAGACTGGACAACCATTGCCTTGTTTCAATCTGATATAGGAGTGTAATCACCACTACATCCATGTAGTGCAGAATTTAAGGTGGAATAGGAGAAAAATAAACCAACTTTGCTGTTTATTATCCATCGTGCAGCTTTAGGTTAGGTTGCAGGTTATAATTGTGCAGCAGTTTCATCCAGTCTCCTGTAATTCAATATGATTACCAGATTATTATTTATTAACAATCCAGAGAAATTCAATCCCAAGTCTACCATACTGTGGTTCCTGCATTTCGCTTCATCTGCAGACTTTTAGGGAACAAGGGGCAAGCAAGGGGGCATTCATTAGTTTCGGGGCTCTACACAATGTGTGCAGTGAGCAGGTCTGGGTGGTCCGACTATAACCACCCTGAGCCAGTCTAATCTTCATATAGAGGAGGAAGGTCAGAGGGAAGCTAATGGACCTCCTGTGGATGAGCTGGTTTTACTGGGTGAATATAATTGGAAGTAATTGAATGATACTGGTCTCGTTTATGGAGAAATGTAATTACATACTATGTAATTTGTGAGCTCTGCTGTCACCATGTTAATACTGCTACAGTTGGGGCTCAGAGGGCCGCTGTGGTCCAGCCTGTGTCGGGACAGGTGGCTAATCCAGGTCTAGAAAGTGAGAAAGCATCTGCCTATGAGGCAGTGGAGCAGCTTACTTCAGAGCCATCCAGGCAGTTCTAACAAAATCCTGGTTGTATTTTTATTTTTTGGTGGTTTTGCTGCCTCTGGAAGTCATAAAGTATGAACTCATTTCCCACCCACGGTCTGTCTGTTCCTTTCCTGCCGTCTCACTCTTTCTTTCTGTGTTTATGTCTGTCTTTCATGTCTATCTGTCCTCCTTTCCTTATTTTCTTTCTTCAGCTTTGTTCAACAGTAAAGAAGTGTGATGGTGACTGCAGACACAGGTTGTCTATGTTTTGTGGTTATCAGAGGTGGCAGAAGAACACATGTCCCATATTTAACTCTTAGAACCAGAGATCTGCACTTCGCAGGTGCTAACATATCCATTTTCTAGGCTTCATAACTCGGGATCAGAGTAACTACAGACATGATACACATATCAACAAATTACTCACCCTATCTAAACATTATGACAATCACCACTGCATAATAAATTATCAGAGTGTACTCCAGGTCTGAACTTCACTAATGTCCGTCAGATTTAAATCCCAGTTTAAATGCCAGCAGAGCCTGCGAGTGTGGGCTGATGACATCACTGACCCAGATATTGGGTTATAGAGGAAAATGAGAAGAGCTGTTTGTTCTCTTTTGTTGCTCACATAATGTGCAAATTCCAGAATAAAAGTCCATAGACACTATAATACTGGTACATACATAAATAACAAAAACAGTAATGGACATTTAGGTGATTTATTTTTTTTTAAATACTGTCTAATATAAATAATGCTCAGCAATTATTATAATTGCTGAGCATTCTCTCAAATGAATACATATTTAAATACTATAAATTCTTTTTTAATGTCTTGGCAAATTAAATGATGTCAACCCCTGAAAATATCCCACAACATTTATGGGTTCCAAAATTAAAGCAGTCAGCTGTATTTAAACATCTAAAATATTTTTATACTGAAGATGTGAAACAGAATATGCATTTTATCGTGTTAAATTTGATATCTTTTTAGACATTAGTGCAGTTTATGGTATGGGTGCTGCTCTTACAGAAGACAGATATGCCTCCATTGAGAGGACCTCCATTACAATCATTCCAATCATTTTATTGTTTTTCACATGAACTGAACAGATTCAGATTCACCAACAGCAGCATACCCAAATAAAATCTGCACTTTTTAAAAAGTTAAATGAATCGTACTAATGAGCCTGTTTTTGAGATGTAGTGAATAAAAAGTACCTTTTTTTCTTGTGAAATGTTATGTGACAAACACTGAAGTAAATTATAAACAAAACTTTCCCTCTCTGGTCAGAGGGAGAGAGAGTGGAGATGGAAAAACAGAAAAATGAGCTTGAATATGGCCAGTTTTGCTATTGAATTATGAGAACGTGCAGAGCTAACTATCATACTGCAACCAGCCAGCAGAGGCACTAGACCTGTCGTGACTTCACGTCTGAGAGACGACGTGCTTTCCATACATTTTACAGCCATTGATTCAAACTAATTGTTGCTGTTGCTCATAAGAGAGATGTTCTGTTGGTTTAGTACCTCCTGCAGATTCAGACCAGCTTTAACAGCTTTAATAACCCAGAATAAACACCTCAGTGTTACACCATCAGTATTCAAACCATGCCCCCCCCCTCCGCCCACACCCGAGTCAGTCGATCAGAAAACATGTTTAGTATCCGACACACACTTCTATATTTTTATAGTTTACAGTGGGAAATGCTGGGCTACTCATATCTAACAAACAATGGACATCTCCTTAAAACACACACACCAGATTTTTGTCTCTCAGTTTAAGACATGGTGAGACTGAATTCTGAAAATGTCGCTCTTAAACAGTGTTTCTAAATTCTGCTTCTCAGTCTGACAGGATTAGAACAGTTTTAGCAACCCGGTTCCCAGTACAACACTGGAGGATGGTGTTTTCAGTGAGGGTACCTTTAGACAACTGTCACTGGGAGCTCAAATCAATGCATGTGGACACACACACACAAATATGCAGTATGAAGTGCATGTTAAGCAAAATCCCTGACAAGTTTCTTTTTCCTCCTGAAATCCTCTTAAGGATTAGAAGTGGAGCGCATACTTCTGCAAACAACACACACCCACCCACACATACACACACACATGCCTTTAGCAGTATGGGCTGTGCATTGATGTCCTGCTGACTAAACATCTGCACAGTATGACACACATCTCTCTCTCTCTCTCTCTCTCTCACAGACACACACACACACACACACACACACACACGTTTTGATTGGCTCTCTATGTCCTGAATTGTGCCAGTAAAGCAGCTGAAACTCTCCTTAGAATTTCAGCATGTGTGGGCAGAGCTAAACTGCTGAAGGCTGTAGAGGCAAATTGGTTGTGATGACATCACAAAATTGATGTTTTTAATGAAGGCTGGTTTAATTGATTATGCATGACATCACACTCTTATTCTAAAAATAGTGAATATTATATTTATCCTGGTGCGACTGAGTGCAGTGTTTGTATTCAGGATTCAGTGCATCACCTCTAAAAGTTTCAGTTCAGGTGTTTGAAGGTGACTCTCTTCATCCCAGTTTTCTGTTGTTACAGAGTTGATCTCTAACTGCACCCAGGCTGGTTGCCAGGACAACTGCGCTCTCACTCGGACTGGTCCACTGTGCTACTGCAGAAGTGGCTATGAGATCAGCCAGGATGGGAAAAACTGTAAAGGTCTGTCTGTCACCAAACACACACTAACACACACACACTCACTCTCTGTATTCCATATCCTTACACCAGTACACTATTCCATACACTCACACTAATATTGCATACAATTACACTAGTATTCAAAACATTTCTACCAGTATTCCATACAACTGTACAAGTATTCCATACATACTGCCAAGAGTTCTGTCTCACTGAAAGAGATGCACAGATGAAGGCTCTGAAATTGTTCTCCTTACATATAAACAAGGATGATGTCAGATCTGTGTATTATTAGTTAACAGTTCTGCAAATTAATGGTTTTCAAGTTCCAATCAAGAACATACATACAGATGAACTGTACTGACTGTGTGTTACATTGTTGTGTGTTCAGATTTTGACGAGTGTACGCTGTACGGGACATGCAGTCAGACATGTACGAACACTGAGGGGTCATACTCCTGCTCCTGTGTGGAAGGTTACCTTGCCCAGCCGGATAACCGATCCTGCAAAGCCAAGAATGGTAATCAAGCTACTGCCTGGAGCTTTTAGAGGTCCTGGAGGAGTTCGGTCAGTCTAGTCTGATAATCTGATAGTACAGCTCGGATGAGTGAGGTAGTTGTGATTAGATCCCGTAGTGTGGGTTATGAACCTGTTGAGTTAGATCCAACAGAATGTCTTCACAGAACCTACAGGTAGCCATTGCTATAGTTGATGATAAATTGCAGCATCTATCATCAGAAAGAGAACAAACAAATTTGATATTTATGGGAAATGAGATTTTAGAGAAAATGAACCTGAAAGAATTCTGAATGGAGGATTGGGAAAATCTTCCCTCCAGTCAATGTCAGAGACTGGTAGTTATAGGAAACATCTAATTGACGGCCAAAGGATGAAATACCAGCTATTAGGTCATAGGGGGTCCTAACTTAGAATAGAAAATTGCATTTCTATTAGTTATGTTTTACAAATGATTTGTAAAAATACCTTTCTTCAATTATATAAGTTTAGTTATATCACCTCCATCTCTCAATATAATTGAAATTAAGATCAAATGTTTATATGTTTAAATATGGTCAACTGTATACAATTCAACACATACAATTACTTTTTCAGCATCACGTTACAAATCATTAAAGCATCATTATATAAAGTGTATAAAAATGACAAAAATGTCAATAGATTAGTACTTAATCTTACAATATTAATACCATGAGAAATACTAGATATTTTGAATTTGTTAAAGATTTAATACATATAATACCAGTCAAACGTTTGAACACACCTGCACTTTTCATCCTTTAAAGCAAACCTCCCAAACCTTCCAGTACTGTATAAACCCAAATGTTCTGGTTTTAAAAACACATGGTCAATAGACAAAATTCCTCTAGTAGTAGTATTTTGGAAATATATACCATATATTCCAGAATCTTGAAGACTGTCTTCCGTGGACAGTGATACAATGAGTCAAAAAACAGCAGGATAAACTCTGTTTTTGGTGTCCTATTACTTTTGTCCATATTCTTTATATTGCAATGTGTCAATACTCAAGATTTTAACATCAATATAAAGGTAGCATCATGTCATGTCTAATACATTTAAGCAAGTCCCAACTTTTGACTTGTACTGTTGTACTTTTTGACTTATCTGTTTCCTGCTGAAAGCATTTGAAACTAGACAAGTTGGTTAAAATCGTAGACAAGGTTTGATTTGACCAACCCTACATATGTTTTCATTTGTATTTGATGGTTTAGTTTGTCTTCTATCACAACCAGCATGACCGATAGCATGACCATTGTTGGCTGTTCTCCAGTTCCCGTGGAGCGTCTCCCGGTTCTGCTCATCGCCAACTCTCAGAACATCCTGGCCACATCTTTGAGCGGTACAAGCAGCAGCTCCCTTTACACCAGCACCAAGCAGACTACTGCCATGGACTTCCTCTATGTTCAAGAGATGGTCTGCTGGATCCACGTAGGCGACTCACCTGCAGGAACGCAGCTCAAGTGTGCCAAGATACCGGGACTCAAGAGTTTCACAGATGAGAGGACCATCAACATCTCCCTCAGCCTACACAGTGAGTGAAGAGGGAATTACAGTGCTATATTTAGTAGATCACACCTGCAGTTCTCTCCTGATCTTCTTCTCAGCTTTTGCTGATCTACACATTCCAGAACTGGTGCTGTTCCGAGTGAGAATTGAGCCGAGCTCAGCTGATCTATGGTAGCATCAACTGTGACTTGTCATCTGCCATTGGATTTGGGCTGAATATAGATTATTCTCGGAAACCGGAGAGTTGGTAAAAGCAGCTTGGGCTGATTCCAATATTATCCAGGGTGTTGGCAAAAGCATTTTGGGCTGATTCCCATATTATCCGTGGAGTTGGCAAAAGCAGCTCAGGCCAATTCCCATATTATCCAGGTTGTTGGCAAAAGCAGCCTGGGCCATTTCCTGTATTATACTCAGCAACTAAGCATCTTAATCCAATTCCGATATTACATTCAACCAATGTGGTGTTGGCAAAAGCAGCTTGAGCCAATTCCCATATTATCTGTGGTGTTGGCAAAAACAGCTCAAGCCAGTTCCCATTTTATCCAGGATCTTGGCAAAAGCAGCCTGGGTGAATTTCTAGATATTTAGCAACTGGGGTTTTGGCAAAGCAGCTCAAGCTGATTTCCATATTATCTGGGATGTTGCCAAAAGCAGCTCAAGCCGATTCCCATATTATCTGGAATGTTGCCAAAAGCAGCCTGGGCCACTTCCTAGATTATACTCAGCAAACGGGGGTGTTGGCAAAAGCAGCATGGGCCAATCCCCATATTATATTTGGCAGCTGAAATGCGGCATTTGGCTGGATGTGAGCCAAACATTTGAGCCAGAATCTGACCAAGATTGAAGAAATAGAAGCTGAGCCAGTGAAACTCAGACTTGGCATATCAGGGGGATGGCCTTGAGTTGTGATTGGTTGGCACATATTTATTAATATTTAATAAAGTCTATCATTTGTAAACAAGGAGCGGTTTTAAGGATGTTGTTTAAACAGATTAGAGAGAATTTTACATAAACAACCTGCTAGATTTTTCTGTAAAGCCCTCTTCCCCCCACTGCCCTGCTGTTGCCTCCTTTTTGATTTGAGTGTATTTGATATATTTTAGCTTTGATCCTTTAGGTTTCAGCCCTGTGGGATCTTCCTGGGTTTTGATGGAAGTTTAATCATCTCTGAATCCAAATCCGAACCAAGCTTCTTTAGCAAGGACACACACACACACACACACACACACACACGTTGTAGGAATGTGTAGACATACACACCTGAATACATAAACAATAACTTCAGTGGATCTGGATGGAGGAAAAATGAGCTGATGTTGCAGTATTGACCTTTTCATTGGGATCAGTATTGATCTGTGATCAGTGTGTGCAGAAAAGCAGGTTGTAATCACAGCTGGAGCCCCAGGGTTCTGCAGCTCAGTGAGTGACAGAATTTTCCATATTTTGCTAATAATGAGGGAGGAGAAAGAGACAGTTTGCTGGATTATGAAAGACTGTGTGTGTGTGTGTGTGTGTGTGTGTGTGTGTGTGTGTGTGTGTGTGAGCGAGCCCCTCCCTCTCTTTCATTAGTAAATCTTCAGCAGGTTTATGATCTCATGTCTGCGGAACTTGTACTGGGTGAATTCAGTGGGAAGGCGCTTGGCTCCTCCTGAAAGGGAATACTCTCTCTGTCCATAGACTTTTCAACATGTTCATTTCAAAACTGAGTCTAGAATTGTTTGTGTTACCTTGCATTACCAGTGATTAGTACACTGAAACAGGTGCATAAGTTTTGCATTCACAAAACAACCACCCTGGATAGATTTCCACCATGAAGAGCATTCTCAAAAGCAGTACACAAGAGAAAGTTCTTAAAAAACAACACGGTAGAGAACATTCTCAAATCCATTACATTAGAGAGAGTTCTTAAAGCCCTCCACCTTGAAGAGCATTTTCACATCCATTACACTAGAGTTCTTAAAAACCTCCATCATTGAGAGAATTCCCAAATCCATTACACTGGAGAGTTCTTAAAGACCTCCAGCCTGCAGAGCACTCTCAAAAACCTCCAACCTAGAGACCCTACTCAAAAATCTCCATTCTGGAGAGCTTTCTGAAAAACCTCCACCCTGAAGAGCATTCTCCAAAAAAGTGCTCTTAAAATTTTCACCCTGAGAAAGAGATGAGAACATGGGGGTTAGGTGGAGGTGAAGTAGGTAGTAGGTGGAATGAGAGAGAGAGAGAGAGAGAGAGAGAGAGAGAGAGAGAGAGAGCGTATGTGTTGTATACTGTCTGCCATGCTGCTGGTGTTTACATTCCACATGAAGAACCTCAGAGTCATGCATGCCCGCTGCATTCCATAAACACACACACACACACACACAAAATTAGCACACTCTTGTGTCTGTGCTGTAAACTGGAGAGCGCACACACACACACTCACTCAGGCTGTGTTGTGTGTATGAATGGACATAGCTGTGGTCCAGTGAAGCAGAAATGTGGGTCTGCCTTCTGAACACTGGAGGCATTAATTGACTCATTGAAGGGTTTTATGGCGTGACTTTAACAGAGGCGTCAGTGTTTCCCTCAGTTCTGCAGATTGACTGTGAACAGCTTCACACTGAGTCACCACACACACCTTCATATTTTACTGCCTGAATACATTAAGATTTATATATTTACATATACTGTATATACACACACGTATGAGCCAAAACATTATCACTGCCTAATACACTGTTCCTCCTCCATATGCCACCAAACAGCTCCCTCTACAGACCTTGTAAGGTGATATCTCAACCAAGACATGCCAACACATTCTTTAAATTCTGTTAGTTGGGAAGTCGAGCCACCACTGATCATACTGGTTGTTCTAGCACCTCCCACAGGTGGAGAACCCACACCCATGTTCCCATGATTGATAAGGTAACAGGATGCATTGGAACAGTCCATCATCTTCCATCAATCTGAGGTTCAGTTCTGACGCCCATGTGTCCATTGTCGTGATGGTTAGTGTTGTTAGTAGTCTGAGTATTTATATGTCTGGTGTGTTTCCTGTGTATTAAATCCCAACACCAGTGTTTACATCCGCTTCCCTAGTCTTCGTCTGTTCGCTCACCCAACCTGGCAGAAAGACTGACCTAACATAGCAGGGTTCTCCAATTTCCTCGGCAGCCGTCTTGCAATCTGTCGTGAGCCCTTCAGCGGGGGCTCACAAAAGCAGCAGGACGCGGTCGAGACCGGCGGGCAGAGGAGGCGCCATAAGCGGGTTTGGGGTTTTGGGGGGGGCGAATTCCGCTACAGAGGCTGCAACAGCGTCAGGCGCTGCTTCCGGCTGAGAGGGCGGGGTTTCAAGTCGACGTCACGTCCGGGAGGGCGGAGCTTTGCCTTGGCGCGGCAGTCCAGAGGGAGGCGTTTCCGACTGTGGTCTGTCTGAGTGGGTGGGGCTTCCAAGTATCGCCATTTCCGCTGATGCCACGGTCTGGAGGGCGGAGCTTCTTAGAGCCGGTCTCCGAGAGGGTGGAGTCTGCCGCCATTGTCTCGTAGACCATGGCTTCCAGGAGGTCGATTCTAGTAAATTTTTTACTGCATCTACCTCCCGAACCATGCCCAGGCTGGCTCCAGGGACTAAAGTATTGTAGGCTGAATGGGTGGAGCTAACCTGAATGGGTGGAGCTAACCTGAATGGGTGGAGCTAATCTCAGGCTTCTATTAGCCAAAATGTTCAATATTATGATGATTTGGATGCTATTTGGTCCCTAATTTATTTTACGTTAGCACATATAAACTGCTGTAGGCCAAAATGGTGGATCTGAGCTATCATAAGCCAATGGGTGCTGTAGACTGAATGGGTGAAGTCAATGTCTACAGTGAGTTGGTGGGACTAAAGTGCTGTAAACTGAATGGGTGGGACTAAACTGCTGTAGGCTCAGTGGGTGGAACTAAAATACTGTAGGCTGAATGGGTGGAGCCAATCTTTACAGTGAGTGGGACAGACTGAACTGCTGTAGGATGAATGGTTGGGGTTAACCTGAATGGGTGGAGCTAATCTCAAAAATGAGTGGGTGGTTAATTGCTTGTACTCTTCAGCATGAAGTGCTAACGGTCAGGTTAACAGTAACACCCTGGCCGGCCCACAGGACACAGGACTACCTCGGACCTGTTCCCCCCTCTGACGTAGATTCCTGAAAAAGCTTTGTTTGTAGTGTGGACAGCTGAAATCCAGCTCAGCTGTTTCAGTGCAGAGGTGTTTTCAGACTGACGTCTGTGTGGTGCGGAGTTTGTGAGGTTGCCATGGCAGCCACGTGGTGGGGTCACACAGGAAATGATGTTTGCAGTGATTCAAAACTTTGGCATGCTGTCCAGATGAGGCAGCCAGATGTTCTTTCTCTCTCTGTTCTTAGTCCCAGATGTTCACTGCTCTCTCTCTCTCTCTCTCTCTCTCTCTCTGTCACACTCCTCACACTCCTCATCTCGCTTTACCCCTCTTCCACCCTTTCCTGAAGTGTTATTCATTACAAAATTGGTCTCTCTCAGGTTCTTTTCAGTTAATGAACTCAGCTGGTTATCGTTACAGATATGATCACGCTTTACTGCCAGTGCTGGGAGGATGAAGGGTAACACACATGACACAAACACATGAAGATCCAGCACAACCTTTTAATACCAGTGGAGTTCAATATGCTTGGAGCTGTAGTTCCACCCTGTTCTGCACTTGAACTTGAACATCAGTTAACCCAGAAAGAGGGGTAGGGGTTCTATACTCTTAAAGTTCTCTTAATAAAGGAAGAAGTTTTAGACTCTTGAAGGGGGTTCCTTAGCAAAGGCAGTGCTTCTACATTCTTAGAGGTATTTTTTAAAGGCAATGGGTATACCCTCTTAAATTGGGTTCTTTACAAAGACGATGATTCTACAATTTTGGATACAGTGGTTCTAAAATTGTTTTTTTAGTAAAGCTAGTGGATATACACTTTTAAATGGGGTTCATTAGCAAAGATAATTGTTCTACATTCTTAAATGGGTTTCTTTACAAATGCAGTGGTTCTACAGTCTTGAATGGGGTTTCTTTAGTAAAGGCAACGGTTCTACACTTTTAAAGGATTTTCTTCCACACTCTTAAAATACTTTTAACTCAGTTACACACACACACACACACACACACACACACACACACACACACACACACGCGTCCTGAGTCTGCTGTTTTGTGCAGGAAGAGAGTGTGTGTAAGGTGAGGTGAGTGGTGTTGGGCATTGAGAAACTGCTGTTTACATTGTGGCCATGAGGGAGCCTGAGTGTGTCTGAGAGAGTGTGTGTGTGTGTGTGTGTGTGCGGTTTGTGTAGGATGACTGGGTTCTGCTTAGGCATATTTATATCCTGTTTTGAAACATGCCTGTGTTCCACACTGAGCTGTTGACATGGAGAACCCCCAAGGCTGGTTCTGTTCCCACCAAGCTCTCTAACATTCTGTGCAGTTTATGGTACATAATGACTCCTTACACACTGGGAGTGCTGGGTGTCTGTATATCTGACCCAACTGGGAGGAAACACAGTTATTTATCATTACTTTACAGACCAGAAAACTCTGTTCTCTTTGCCTTCAGAATTGAAACAGTCTGTCTGTGGTCCAGCAGACAGACACAGATTGGTGTTATATGGATCTCTTTTTAAGACATTCAGAGAATCATGTGAAAAAAACAACAACAACAGAATTTTCATCCTCCTCAGATTTTTTGAGTTTCTTTGAGTGAGTGAATTTCCCAGACATGGCATATTGATAATTGGCCTACTACACTCTTGAAGGGGGTTCTTTTTAAAGGCAATGGTTCTACTTTTTTAAATTGGATTTTATAACAAATACATTGGTTCTACACTCTTTAAGGGAGTTTTATTTGTAAAGGCAATAGTTCTACTTTCTTAAATTGTTTTTTTTTTCAGCAAACACGGTTGTTCTACACTCAAAGTATTTTTTATAGCAAAGGCAATAGATCTACACTCTTAAATGGGGTCTTCAAAAAAGGCAATGGTTCTAAAAAAGCAAAATCATCCTCAGATCTTGAGAACACGATCAATTAAAATGATCAATCATGTTAGTGGGTAATAAAGGTCATTTTTTTTATCTGTTCAGAACTCTCATTTTTTGAAAGTGTGTCAAGTTGCCAAACTAAGTTACAAAACCAGGATTTAAAGCGAAGTGAGTTAAACGTGGAGGTCATGGGGGCGTGGCCTATTGACAGTTGGCCTGTGTGGTAGAGACATTTCGGGAAAAGCCTCTTAACCTGTCATGTGCTCGAATCGGATCATGCTTCGCCATTGCCACCCCATTTTGCTCTGTCAACATTCGGGACATTGTTTTGCGTTCTTCTTGTCCTTTACCCCCTTCTTGTGGTCTGGATTATCCATTAACCTTCGTGCTTGTGCTGGTTCTGAAGCCCAGTCTTGTTTTTCTTGCTTGGTCTTATGCCGACCAGCCAATGCCTTTCCCAGATGATATTGTCGCAAAGGCTTGCAAACTGCTGGAAGGAGGAATGAGGGATGGGGGGAGTGGGTTGGAGGGTGCAGCTTAAAAAGCTTTAAATCTTCAGCTGTGCCAAGTATCGGAAAAGCAGGGAATTAAACTTTCAGAGCTTATCGCCTCTGTTTTTAAAGACCTGTTGAATATTTTGAGCATTTTTGACATTTCGAAATCTGCCAAACCAACATAAAAGATCTACTGTGAATATTTCCCTTTCATGTGCCCAAAATGAGTCCGTTTACGCACCTCAGTCTGGTCCTGTATGGGATTCTTTGAGGAAAGGGAGGGAGGCGTAGCTCACACATGGGTATTAAAGGCTCTGTCTCACTCTCTGAGCCAAGCGACAGTTGCCTGAGATCCACTTTGCACTTTCTCATCTGCTAGTTTAAAATTTTGACTCAAGGTTGTCTCGTTCTTTATGCTTCCAATTCTTCATACTTCTACTTCTTTATGCCTCCTAAGGGAATGGAGTGAAATACAGCTTGCATGTGGGTTTCAGCTTCAGGGAATGTGCTGAAACTCCTTAATCAAGCCTTTAGGTAGCAGCAGTTGTCTCTTCAAGTCAAGTACAAAGACGTGTGACTCCAGGAATCTCAAAAAGAGAACTTCTTTAAGAATGTGAGGTAGAAATACTGAGACAAACCAAGACGTGGAGAATGAAGCCTCTGCAGTTGTACATTTTCTCTATAGCTATGTTATTTTTAAGGTTTGGTCCCAAAGTCTGTGCTTTTAATGGTGCCAACCAAATTATTATTCACTATTATTCACTTTTCACATCAAATTAGTCTCAAATTTTAGTACAAACATAACAGTATAAGGGCAGTGACAAACAGAACAGTCACTGTTAATGTTAGCAGCATGCTGCAGCCACTGCTGATGAAGCACACAGGTGAAATATGGACTAGTGTGGAATACAGTTTTAAAGTTTCTATAGTATTGCAGATCAACACACTGACATTTTCATATGTTTCATATGTATTTTATAAATAGAGGCTGCAGTGTCTTAGTATCCTGGAACACTCATTTACATTGACCTCTGGGCTCTTTTTCATTGGTTCTTTTGAGGGAGCGAAAGCTGCAGTAATAAAATTTCATCCAGCCTCTTGGCATTTGTGAGACAATGGATGAAAGATGTTGTAAAAGGAAAGCAGGACATTCTTCTGTTCTTGCATGAGGCCTTTGATTGCACTCAGAACTGCAGGAGATATATGTGAGCCAAGTACCATCATTGTGTGCTTGTTTCAGCTTGGTTCTCATCGGTGAAGCTGTAATAGCATCGACAAGGTTCTAAAGGAAAGAACAACTTCAGCTTTGAGTCCAGTAGAGAGCTGAGCACTCAGGAGACTCAGGACCTGTCCCCCTCTTTTTTTTTTTTTGTTCTGCTGGAGAACCTGTGTGGATATGTAAAATGGGTTCTGTCATTCCAGTGTCCTAGAGTACCATAAGATATCAAGTATCAGAAAACACAGGGAGGTGGAAGTGCATTAAACACAGAAAGTCCAGAGATCTGGGGGGGTTGATGTTTTAGGGTCTGAGTTGGAGGTCATGTTGAGGGTCGGGGCCTTTTCTTATCCTCCAAAGAGCAGCGATAACCTGTGGTTAGCTGCAGTGGTTGCAGCTGTTAAAACAGGCTGGATGTTGTGTTCCACAGATCGGTACAGAAAAGGTCACACAGAAGAGGTCACACAGACCCCAGTAATAATACTCATTAAAACTCAACTAGACTGCTTTCCTTCACATCTACAGAGCATTATGCAGTCCAAATCCATCTGTGTCCAAAACATAAACTGCTAGGAACGTATTTGTGTTTGTTACAGTGACAGTGTCTGAAACTACCTCCACCATGTTTGAAAGCTAGCTCTCACTGTGAGTTGAAGTTGGATCTACTTCAAAATGGTGCTTTATTATGCCACCAAGAGGAGACTTAAATGATATGAGAGAATTCTGGCACACTCAACACACCATGAAAACACACTGTTTTGGTGTAGAAGCAGGGTCCTTAGGGAGAAACCAGCCATAAATTAGTATTAGTATGGATGTCTCTCATTTTATCCATCTGCTATTTTTGCTAGAAATTCTTCTTGTCATTTCAAGGTTAAGCAGATACTGTAATGTCTTTAACTGTCCTTGAATCTGTGCACTGTCCTCCAGTCTCAGATGGAGGTCAAACGGGCCATTAGAAACTAGAGAATTGAAAACAGGCCTGTTTTTGCCATGAGCATTGAGCAATATTCTTTCGAAGAGTGATTCATTTTGGAAAATGAGTGTGCTCCAATAATGATACTCAGTTTGTTTTCATCTCTCCTGTGAAAAGCCTTTAACCATGAATCACAAAAGTAGCATAACAGTTGTTAGGAGTCATGTGTATATATATATATACTCGCAGGACAAAAGTCTGAACGAGGCACGATAGCATGTGCGAGATTGTTGAGAAATTCTATTTCCGAATTTAACATGTCTAGAATTGTCCTACATGCATATTCCACTGGTCAATGCAGTGCTCTTTAGCTTCCACGGGATGTGGGAGCAAAAGACCCACCAGAATGCATCTGCCAACACCACAACATCGGACACAGCTCCTCACTTGGCCTTGTGAAAATGCTTACTGGACCCAAGAGGCTTAGCAATGATGAGTCATAGTACCAATTGTTTCGAGTTGATGGTAGGGTCTGTGTGTGGTGTAGACGCCATGGACCATAGTAGTCAAAAAACACTGCAGGCTGGTGGTGGTTGCATACTGGTGTGGGGTATGTTCTCATGGCATGGGTTGGGTCCACTGGTTCACCTAAACACATCACTGACTGGTGCCGCTGAGTTTCACTGCTTGGTGCCAAATTGTAGACCTTTGTGGACTTCATGATCTCCCACAATGATGGGATAATGCACTGTGCAATCAGGCCAAAGGTGTTCAGGATTGGTTCTCAAGGAATTTTAAATGCCCACACAGCTTTGAAAAAGAAATGTCCCATACATCTGATGCCCACCATCATGAATCCCTCTCCAGTGTACAACCTCACTCACAAGATATTCTTTCTAGTCTTAGTCCCTGCTTTTCCCTAAACCTGCATTGACTGACTCAGTCTGAGGTCCTCTGTGTTCTCTCTGCAGATGTGGAGCAGATGGCAATTGACTGGCTGACAGGAAATTTTTACTTTCTTGATGATGTGGATGACCGGATCTTTGTGTGTGATAAGGATGGAGTCACATGTGTGACGCTGCTGGACCAGGAGCTGTACAACCCCAAAGGAATCGCGCTGGACCCTACCATGGGGTACGAAACACACACTATTACACACACTTTTATATAATAATACCATGTTCCATGTGATATATTCACTGATCAGCCATAACATTACTACATCCTTCAATGTCCATTTTATCAGCTCCATTTATCATATATATATTTATCGTAACCTTTGAGTTCTGTAATTAGAAACCACCACAGAGCAGGTATTATATGGGTGGTGGGTGCAGTGACACTAATGTGTGGCGTGTTAGCGTGTTTTGCACTGGCTGAATTGTACGTTGTATGTTTATCTGTGCATATATACACATGTGTATAAGTATGCATATCTAATTCTAATATGTATTGTATATTTTTAAACAGGAAAGTGTTCTTTACAGACTACGGTCAGATCCCGAAAGTGGAACGTTGTGATATGGACGGACAAAACCGGACTAAACTGGTGGACAGTAAGATCGTGTTCCCTCATGGCATCACACTGGACCTTGTCAACAGGCTGGTGTATTGGGCTGATGCCTATTTGGACTACATTGAGGTGGTGGACTACGAGGGCAAGAACCGACACACCATCATACAAGGTCTTCTGGTGAGAAAGAGACCGATTTGATATTGCAGGTTCTAATCCCTGAACTGTGTCCTTGAGTAAGGCATTTAACTCCCCAACTACTCCCTGAGTGCTGTGGATAGGGAATTCACTAATGTGTAGGTGTATGTATCACTGTGTGTGGGTTCAAAGCAGAGGGCAAATTCCCCGGTGTGCAGCACAGAGGGTCTATTTGCACCTTCCCTTAGACAAGCAGATTTAAGGAAAAAATGGAGTGGTCTCTTAATTTTTTCCAGAGCTACAACACATGAGATCCTCTATTCCTCTTTGCCATCCGGTGTCAACCAGAGGAGGATGAGTTCCCTCTTGAGTCTTGGTTCCTATCAAGGTTCCTTCCTCCTAATCTGAGGTTTTTCCTGCCACTTGCTCCAGAGAAGCTTGAGGCAGGATCTCTGTACAGCTGATTTGAGACAATTGTGAAAGTTATGTAAATTAAATTGAATTTAAATATTTTGGTTCCAGATCGAGCATCTTTATGGACTGACTGTGTTTGAGAACTATCTCTACGCCACCAACTCAGATGCCAATATGCAGCCGAAGACCATCGTCATTCGGGTCAACCGCTTCAACAGCTCAGACTACCATGTGGTCACCCGAGTGGATAAGGGGGGAGCCTTGCATGTGTACCACCAGAGACGCCAGCCTCCTGGTACAGTGTTGACACATTATAAGTGACACAGTATAAATCTGGCTGTTGATCATTATATTATATTATATTGAATATATCAGAATTTCCTGATGAATGGACCAATAGAAAAAATCTACTGAAGAAGCTTTTTTTTCTCTTCGTGTAAAGGTAATGGTACATGTTATTCTCTTTCTATCTCTCTCTCTCTCACTAAGTGCGGAGTCATGCGTGTGAGGCAGATCAGTTTGGTAAGGCAGGTGGTTGCTCTGATATCTGTCTGTTGGGGAACAGCCACAAGAGCCGAACATGCCGCTGCCGGTCCGGATTCAGTCTGGGCAGTGATGGCAAATCCTGCAAGAGTGAGTGACCGATTATGCTGACCATTATCAGCTTTCACAATAACCAGCCATGATGTTTACAAGCCATAATGGTTACTAGCACTAGCAATTACAAGGACTAACTATTACCAGACCTAGCAATTACAAGCCCTAGTGATTACCAGCTCTAACGAATACCAGCCATAGCAAGTACCAGCCCCAATAGTTACAAGCCCTAACGATTACCAGCCCTCATGATTACAAACCTTAACAATTTTCAGTTCTAGTGATTTTCTTTTATGAGCTTAATTATTATCAGCTGTAGCAATTATCAGACAATCTAACGATCAGCCCTAAAAATAATCAGACCTAACAATTATTAACCTTAACAAAAATAAGCCCTAACAATGATCATCCCTAATGATTATGAACTGCAACCATTACTATTCCTAACAATAATCGGTGATCATCATTCCTGACTGCAGATAATGCCTCAGTGATTTATGTATCGACTAACACCTCTGCTCACACCAGGTGAGTGGCGGGTGGTGGTTGTTAGCACACACTCACACAGGCACGCACGCAAACACACACACACACGCACACACACACACACAAACAGTCTGTCTGTAATCAGGGTGTTCTGAAGGCTGAGGTTTTCCTAAGTGCTGCTCTCAGACAAGACATTTCTCACAGAACCGTGTTTCCCATTCTGTGTTGTCATCTTTAAGTGTGTTTCTTAAGCAGAAGTGTTTACAGTAATATTCTACAGATGGAATCTGTGTGTATGATCTGAATTTAAAGACATTAAACCTGGTTTCTTCTGGGGGTCTGTTCCACTCGGTATGTCAGCATCTACAGCATTTATTGGTGAATATAATGAGAGGAAGTGTGTCTCTGTAGAGGAAGTGTCTTATTAACACTCACAACATCAAGTTTGATCAGGGGTGCCAAAACCTTTGAATACAACTGTGATTAACTGACTGGTTTCTCTGTAAAGGGGTGTTGACATCTGGTTTGATCTTACTAGATCTTATTGAGGTTTTTCTGCATTTCTTCCAAAGAACCTGAACACGAGCTGTTCCTGGTGTATGGGAAAGGTCGTCCAGGAGTGATCAGAGGGATGGACATTAATCCTAAGGTTCAGGACGAGTACATGATCCCCATAGAAAACCTGATGAACCCCCGAGCACTAGACTTCCATGCACAGAGCAACTTCATCTACTTCGCCGACTCCACCAGCTATCTCATCGGGCGACAGAAAATAGATGGAACAGAGCGGGACGTTATCCTGAAGGAAGGAGGTGGGAAGCACATGTTGGGCTTTGCTTCTGATAGCAGCAGTCTAATACCTTAGCACTATGATCTGGGGATGACTGGTTTGATCTTGCTTAAGAATAAGCTTGCCATCATTGGCCGGAGTCTGAAACTTGGATGCTGGCCAGCACAGGCGTCTGTTAGACACTGTGTCAGAGCTGGAGACCTAGTACTTTCCGAGTCCATTGGCAATGATGCAATGATGGCAGTCCGAAAACAGCTGGTAGCCAAATTCACATGTATTGGAGGAAGCATGTGTTTGTCTTTGTTCTTCTACTGTCTGTTCCATGTCTGCTACTGTTCATCTCCCCCTCTCCCTTCCCCCCAACCCAACAGGTATTCACACCGTGGAGGGTATTGCTGTGGATTGGATGGCTAACAATTTGTACTGGACAGATGATGGACCTAAAAAGACCATCAGTGTGGCCAGATTGGAGAAAGCTGCACAGACCAAGAAAACTCTGATTGAGGGCAAGATGACCCACCCACGTGCCATTGTTGTAGACCCAAAAAATGGGTGAGAAATTGTGGTTGGAAATAATGTGTCCAAATTTGTCCAGACAGCCCATGTAATGTTCACACCCAGCTTGTGTGCTGACCAATAGAACAGGCTGCTCTGGAGCAGCAATGATCACATAACCTTAAAGGCAGATTTTTGCTTTTGCATCTAATTTACACTATAAGCCTGGTATAGACAATGCATAGGCACGTGCCCTGTGCTGTAGCCTCCTCTGAAATGTAACTGTATGTTGCAGTGATGCAAACCACAATAACTGTGATTGGTCTGCTTGGTAACACTGTATCTCAGCATTTTTTAAATTCAGCCATGTGACATAAACAGTACTCCTGCCCACATATCAATATTTTTCCAGTTCACAGTACATTCATCAGAGAACTATAGATAATAATTAGAAGAGAATCTTGAGTATAAAGGGGACTTTAAATTACATTTTACAGTGTGATTAGATGGTTCAGTGCATCTAGGAATAAGCAGGTCACACAGGCACGGCACTAGTGTTAAGGTCCCTAAACCCTACAAGCACTGGGCTGTTGAGCACTGGAGCTGCGTTCTCTGGTGTGATGGAACTGATATTCCAAAATCCTTCATGTGCACTAAATTATTAGGATATTAGAGTACTGGAGCCAGACAGAAATAAACTTTGGTGACTTTGTCTTAACTTCGTGTCATCAGCAGAGCTTCAGTCGGGTGTACAAGCTTCCTGTAACTTTGCTTACATAAGCACCTCATTTACCGAAGCAATTTCTCTCATAAAGTCATTAAGAAAGTCAGCACTGCAGCACTTTAATAAGCTTTTACAGCAGTTAAGTTTGTGTTTGTTTATCTGTCTCATTGACTGAACAGCATATTTGAATAATAACTGGGATTCATTACGCACATACACACACTTGCTGATTTTCTTGACATTCTGGGGACCCATTTGGGTAGAACCTGAAGATTTTCCAAAACTATCCGACAGCTTGCTAATAAAATATCTGTTGTGCATTTTCAACAAACCTGACTGAAACCTGCTCCCATTACCACTGTTGCTCACAACATATCAAGAACCTACAGAAGGACTTAAGTGATTTTTATTCTGCTAAAACTACCATTACTGCTCACAGCCTATGTAGAACCTGTGGAAGTGGAGTGATGTTTATTCTACTCACAATGCTATTCAATTTGACTATCTAGAACCTGCAGAAGGACTAATGTGATGTTCATTGTACTCACACTACAGCTCATAGCCATATTTGGTACTCACACTAGAACCTGCAGAAAAATTAGAACATTTATTTTGCTCACGCTACTACCCACACTCATCTTATCTAGGACTTACAGAATCTGGATTGATATTTATTTATCACACTACTGCTCACATTCAAATCCTACCTAGAACCTGCAGGATCACTAGCCTGATCTTTATTCTGCTCACACTGTCACAACCCTCACAGCCATTTTAGAACCTGCAGAAGATTAGACTAGAGGGATGTTAATTGTGCCCACACTTTGGTCTTATCTAGAACCTACAGAAGGATTAGAGTATTTGAGTTCACACTACTACTCACATTTACATCTTATCTAGATCCCCCAGAAGGACTGTATGCCACTGTAAATCAAAATGTGAGATATTGACAGAGGTGTGGTCCAGCTCCTGAAGAAATGACCAGTGGGAGAGCATGCTGGACAGTATGTTTGTATGATTACAAAGAACGATCTAGGTATTCTATGTATTGAAGGCTCATCTTTTGTGCTTATCCTTACTGTTCAGCTGGATGTATTGGACAGACTGGGAGGAGGACCCCAAAGAGAGCAAAAGGGGAAAAATTGAAAGAGCCTGGATGGATGGCACCAACCGTAACGTTCTCCTGACCTCCAAAACGATTCTCTGGCCAAATGGCCTGAGCCTGGACATCACACAGGGCGTGTTATACTGGGTGGATGCTTATTATGACCGCATTGAGATGGTGTACCTGAACAGCACTGATCGCAAGGTCAGCACATCGGTAGATATCAGTTTTTCTTATAAGACTCACATACACCTCACTTTAGTGGATTAGCAGTGAATGACTGTTCTTATCTTTGTTGTTTTAGGTTAATCAGTACAGTGTGTTAAAATGTGGAGTATGAATACCCTGCCTGATGCTTCAAACACTATTTTACCAGAGTTTTGAGAGGATTTTGGTTCTAATGCAGGTTTTTTTTAAATCACTAAAATGGTGGTGGGATACTTGTAGGGTGTTGTGTGAAAAAAAAAAGTGGATTTATTCAACTTTGCCACTATTTTACCATCAATATTTCATATACAACTGTTTAGAATTTCTGATTGGTGGATGTATGAGGGCCCCATTCTGTAGTGAATTGCAGTGTTAAACTCTGGGATCTCTACCTCTCAGACCGTCTATGATGGACAGGAGCTGAACCACGCCTTTGGTCTGTGCCACTACAAAAACTTCTTGTTTTGGAACGAATACCGCAGCGGCAGCATCTACAAACTGGACCAGGACACCAAGACCGTGACACTGCTGCGCAACGAGCGCCCTCCAATCTTTGAGATCCGGATGTATGATGCCCAGCAGCAGCAGGGTATGGTTCCTCTCTACTCTCTCAGTTCTCCTCTTTAGAATGCCAGGGTTCTCCAGTGATGTGCTGTGTTCTGACACAGGGGCCCAGGGGGCTTCATGGGTTTAGATTATACAAAAGCTTTTGTTCTGTTTCACCCAGCATTAATGACCATCCCTCCAGATTTTAATTGGTAGATTCAGGCACAATAATGACTGGTTGACACAAAGGCTTGAACCCACATTAGGTTTTTATTTACAATAACACACAACCTTGAGTGTTCTATTGCTTTTAAACAACAGTCCAAAAATAAATGAAGCAAGAAGTTAACAAAGTGAGTAGTGAAGGTTACATTTAAGATGTTTTAATGTTAGCATTCACTTCTGCCAAATTAAAATTTCTTAACTAGCCAGTTGTTGCTATGACACTCAGTGACTGCACAGCCAGCAGCTCCCCTCCAGCTCATTACTCACAACAACACATTAAAGTCTGTTTCCCATTCACTGTATTTCTGGTCCGTTTGTCTTTTATTATTGTGCGTTCTTGTTGTGAGAGGGCTGTGTCACATGACTGGCCAACCTCATGAGCCTTAACACTGACTAGGGCCAGGACAGGGCGGAGACAAGGACCAAAGCAAAACAGAGCTATGTGCTAGAAGGCTGCCACTGATTTTCTTTTCCAGCAGGACTCAGCTTCTGCCCACAGTGCCATATTTTTGACCAAATAATTTGCTGATCATGATATCACTATATTTATTATATGTGTATGTATATATTTCATTTGTTTGACCAGCCAACTTGCCTGACCTGAACCTTGTATAGAATCTATGGAGTATTGTCGAGAGCGGAAGGCATCATTCAAATGCCTTTCAAATGTTTTAATTACATTTCAGCAGTGCCACAAGCTGACTGTCTCCATGCCACACTGCACTGATGAAGTAATTTATGGTAAATGAGGCCCAACTAAGGACTGTGTAAATGAACATAATTGTCAGAAGTTAGACATTTCTGTATTGTACATCCTTTTTGTTTGATCTTATTAAATATTTGAATAATCTGAGATGCGGAATTTCAGATTTTTATGAGCTATGAGCAATACTGATCCAAAGTAAAACAAAATTTGTCACTTTACATGGAAAATGAATATATTTATTTACACAGTGTTCTAATTTTTTGAGATGCACTAGTAGTTTTTGACAGTGCTGTATGTAGTGAACCCCTCAAAGTTCACCCGGTTCTGTATTCAATTCTATACTGTGTGTGTGTGTGTGTGTGTGTGTGTGTGTGTGTGTGTGTGTGTGTGTGTGTGTGTGTGTGTGTGTGTGTGTGTGTGTGCATGTGTGTGTGTGTGTGTCTTTTACAGGTACTAATGCGTGTAGAGCAAATAATGGCGGCTGCAGCAGTTTGTGTTTGGCCACTCCAGTGGGAAGGTCGTGTGCTTGTGCTGAGGACCAGCTGCTGGACCCAGCCGACAACACCAGTTGTAAAGGTAATGTTATTTCCTCAACAGAAGTATTTTACAGTTATACACTTATACAGGATCAGTTCTGTCCAGTTGTTCTGTACACTTTAAATAAATACAATAGAATTATTACATTTGAATCATAATGCAGTTTTATTAACCTAACATAAATAAATAAATAAATATATGCATATGATCATGGAAATGAAAATAAATTAGGTATTAATTGTAAACTCTCATGTCACCGTATCTTGTCTTGTGCACTAAATTATAATAAATATGTTTACAACAGTTATTAAACTCATTCCTTGACTTGTTTTTTTTTTCAGTATTGCTCTGAATGCCCAGAGGTGTTCCTCCCACGCTGTGTTCCACCTCTACACTAATTAAAAACACAAGTGGTTTATTTTCACTAATATTTGATATGCTGAGGAAATGCTGAGGAAACACATCCTGTATTACAGTCCTGTGTTCCAGCAGGAGTTCTGACCTACATGGAAATCTGAAGATATGAGAGATTAGGAGATTAGCTGTGTTCCAGTTCAGCACTGAACAATAAAACACAATAAAACACTGAGAGAGAGCTGAGCTGGTCTGTTATACCAGACATCAGATTAAAGAATGCCTTTAGAGGACCGTTTTACTAAAGGAAAGACAGCAGTATCATTTTAAAGGGCTCATATCACAGAAAACAGTCTGAAAACTTTTCACTCTCCATTCACTCCCTGATTACTCCCGAGTTCACTCCCTTTTTACTTCCCTTTCACCC
This sequence comes from Acestrorhynchus altus, assembly GCA_034509495.1. NCBI lineage: Eukaryota > Metazoa > Chordata > Actinopteri > Characiformes > Acestrorhynchidae > Acestrorhynchus > Acestrorhynchus altus. Next base: position 12,870,833 of record CM067521.1, read on the forward strand.
CTCAGTCTATGAACTGTTTCTGTGATGTCACAAAAGCACTACATTTACATATTAATGTCAGATGGAATTGAGGGATATTAATCACGGCTGATTTTTCTGCTATAGGCTTTGTAATAAAAGACAGAACTAACGGAGTGTGTGTCTGTTTGTGTCCCACAGCAAATCCATCTTACATTCCCCCTCCTCAGTGTCAGCCGGGGGAGTTTGCCTGTGAGAATAATCGCTGCATTCAGGAGCGCTGGAAATGTGACGGAGATAATGACTGTCTGGACAACAGTGACGAAGCCCCTGAGCTCTGCCGTAAGTATACACACACAGACACACACACACAGACACACACAGACACACACACACACTCACAGAGAGAGAACACCGTACTCTGTATTTCTGCTTTGTGTAGATCAGCACACCTGTCCGACTGACCGCTTCAAGTGTCAGAATAACCGCTGTATTCCAATGCGTTGGTTGTGTGATGGAGACAACGACTGTGGGAACGATGAGGACGAGTCTAACAGCACCTGCTCAGGTAGATACATATATATGCACACACATATAAGCTTGGACAGTGTGAGAAGAAGGGGCCAAATTTATGTATTCTACAAAGTTGGTACTAGGCCCCAGCTATGGGGCTATAGTCCCTTTTTGAAACTCTCCAGATTATCCCAAAAATATTGGATGGATCACCATCATTCCAGAGAATGTTCCATTGCTCCAGAGCTCATTACTGGGGAGGCTTTATACCCCTCTAGCCCACATTTGGCATAAGGCTTGATGACAGTAGGCTTCTGTTTATCTGCTCTACTATCCTAAGGGCAGTACTTCTCTACAAGGACTACACAGTATATACCGTGCATCCGGAAAATATTCCCAGCCCTTCATTTTTCCTTTTTCCCCCTCAAAATTCTACACACAATACCCCACAATGACAAAGTGAGAAATGTTTGTTTGAAACGTTTGCAAATGTATTAAAAATAAAACACTAAAATATAACATATGTAACATCCTTATAACACTGATCATCCTTCAGATGTTTCTATAGCTTGATTGCAGTACACCTGTGGTAAATTCAGTTGAGAGCACACGAAAGGCTCACGTATATTTTTTTAAGGTCCTGTAGTAGACAGTGCTTGGCAGAACAAAAACCAAGCCTTGAAGTCTTAAAGAATTATCCTTAGGCACCTAAAGGACTCTCAGACCATGAGAAACAAAAAGATTTGGACTGTATGCCAAGCATTATGTCTGGGCAGAAGCAGGCACTGCTTATCACCAAGTTAATACCATTCCTACAGTGAAGCATGGTGATGGCAGCATCATGCTGTGGGGATGTTGTTCTGCAGCAGGAACTGGGAGATTAGTCAGGGTCCAGGGAAAAATGACTGCAGCGATGTACAGAGACATCATTGATGATAACCTGCTCCAGAGCACTCTGGATCCCATGACAAACTCTTGGCCCAGCCAGAGCCCAGACTTGAAGCCAATTGAACATGTCTGGAGATTTCTAAAAAAATGGCTGTACACTGACACTCCCCATCCAATATGATGGAGATTGAGAAGTTCTGCAAAGAAGAATGGGAGAAACTTCCCAAGAACAGGTGTGCCAAGTTTGTACAATCCTGCTCACGACTGCAAATGCTACCAAAGGTGCTTCAACAAAGTATTGAGCAAAGGCTGTGAACACTTATGTACATTATATTTTTGCGTTTTATTTCGAGTAAAATGTGCAAAGATTTCAAACAAACTTTATTCACTTTGTCTTTGTGGGGTATTGTGTGTAGAGTTTTGAGTGGAACAAAATTCATTGAATCCAGTCATTTGAATCCAATCCGTATTCATTTGGAATACACTGTAACATAACCATATGTGCAAAAAGTGAATACTTTCAGATGAATACTTTACGAATGCACCGTAAACATGCCTTTACAGTGAATTGTGCAGAGGTCCATACATGACTGTTGACCTTCAGATGAGTGTTGTGGGTTAATGGACAGTGATCAGACAATTTATCACTCTGAAAAGGGCGGATGGTGTAGTCTGGTTTCCAGCAGCTGGTTCTTGAATTCTTGAAATACGCTTCACTTCCCTGCTGACCTTCAACTTAAACTGGACCTAAACTGACTGTCATCCCAAAGCAGAACTGTGTAGCTGTTTTCAGAATGTTGTGCATCACTCTGGAGTGGACAGAGCAGCACTGTCCCCCTGCTGTCCCATCCACAGCCATTACTTTTGAATATGTATTATATTATTTTAAAACAAAAATTTTAAACTATTGATATACTTCCTTAATGAGAAAAACCTCACTGAACCGCTTTCTGACCTCTCCCTTAGCTCGGACGTGTCCTCCTAACCAGTTTTCCTGTTCGAGTGGACGTTGCATCCCCATCTCATGGACCTGTGATCTGGACGATGACTGTGGGGATCGCTCTGATGAGCCAGCCTCGTGCGGTACAGTGTCTCTACTCAGCTCAGAGTTATTTAGAGTTATTTTACTTAGAGGGTTCAAGTTCATATCTGTAGACGTTCACCAGAGAAATCACCAGTCCTATAACAATCTCAGCATCCTCCATGAACTGTTATAGACCTGCACCTGAACTCGAACTAGATTAGGTTAAAACAGGGTAAGGGTTAGGACTGGATTTTGGATTGAGGTTAAAGTTGAGATTAAGACTAAGATGAGGGTTAGAATTAGATTTTGGTTTGAGGTTAAAGTTAGGATTAAGACCTGCATGTGGGTTTGCATTATCTTTTGGGTTAAGGTTAAAGGAAGTGTTAGAATTAAGATCAGTATGATGATCAGGAATTTCAGTTGAGGCTAAGGTCAGGATTGGGTAGAGTTAGAAATAGGATAAGGGCTAGGATTGGGTTCTGGGTTGAGGTTAGGGTTAGGATTAGGACCAGAATGGGGGTTAAATTAGATTTTGGGTTGAATTTAAAGGTAGATTTTGGGTTTGAGGTTAAAGGTAGGGTATTAAGATCAGGATGATGATCAGGATTAATTTGAGTTGAGGTTAAGGTTAGGGGTAGTGCCAAGATAAAAAGTAGGATCATGTTTTGAATTATGGTTAAGGTTAGGGATTAGGACAAGGAAAAGGGATATGATTAAATTATGGTTTGAGGTTATGTTTAGGGTTAGTGCCAGGATTAGATTTTGGGTTGAGGTTAAATTTGGGATTAGGACCAGGATGAGGGTTAGGATTAGGTTTTGGATTTAGGTTAAGGTTAGGGTTAGGATTTGGGCCTGAATTAATCTTATGTTTTGTGTAAGTCTACTTTATGTAACATATCAACAGTAAATCTGCTTAATGTAGATTGTATTGTAGCATCATTTACAGATATTAATCTTAGTGTATGTAGATGCTTTACTGCTGCTGTACTGAAATGTTTTTAATGTGTTGTTAACAGTTTAACTGTTACTGTTACAGTTACTGTTAACAGTTTTTGAGTGATCTACAAAGGACCAATCTCTATTATTATTATTATTATTATTATTATTATTATTATTATTATTATTATATACAAATCTTTAATAATACATATTTTGCCTCTTTAGCTTACCCCACCTGCTTCCCCCTCACTCAGTTCACCTGTAACAATGGTCGCTGCATCAACATCAACTGGCGCTGTGATAACGGTGAGTGTCCAACCTGTCTGTCTCACCACCTGTCTGTGTCTCCAGACCTCATCAGCTTTTTGTGTTTATATTCATGTGTTTCTCTCTGTTGCTCTTTGTCTGCTCTGTCTTCAGTCTCTTTAGTTCTGTGGGTGATTTTAGAGCACATCAGGGCTGTCACATAATTTAAGATTATTAGGTTTATTAATGAGCAATCTGAATTACTCCATTAAAATGGACAACTTCCAGAAATAGATTGAATCTTATAATTGGCTCTAAGCATACACTATATGGACAAACACATTTGGACACGGTCTCATTCACATTTTCTCATCCCGCTTTTATTGGAGCGATTGTTTCTAGTGTCCAATGAAGGCTTTTGACTAGAATTCGGAGCATTGATGTAAGGATTTGATTGCATTCAGCATCAAGATCATTAGTGATGTCAGTATGTTGGATCAACATCACACACCTCACATATCCCACACCAAATGTGCTGGATGGAGCACCATCATTCCAGAGAACACAGCTACTCTTTTAGAGGGTCTTATTCTATTGGCTTTCTCTACAGGGACTAGAAGCTGAATGCATTCATTAGAAGGCATGTCCTCAAACATTTGGACATATAGTGTGTGTATATATAATTTTATATATATACTGTGTGTGTATATATAATTATACATAATAGTGACAGCCCTGCTGTACATCACTGTAGTATTAGTCTGTCTTAGAGAAAGTCTCTGTGAATGTGTTTTTGTTCATTGCCTCATTTGTCTTTGTTTGTTATGTGACATCATGTCCTCTTCTCTGTGCCATTTGCCCCTTCCCTTGTCTCCAATTGGCTCCCTGTTGCAGAAAAGGATTGTTTGGATGGCTCTGATGAGTTGAATTGTCCGAACCCGACCGGTTAGTGCATAGACCAACATGCACCATTAATTTATTTTTAAAAACTGCACAAAAAAAATGTTAGATTTGAAATCAAAGTTTTATTTATTAGTTATTAATAAGATAATATAATATTAATAGTAATATTTAAATTTAATATTACAAAAATATTACAAAAGCTTCAGCAGATACATTAAAGAAAAAATAGCTTTATTGTATAAAGCATAGTCTCAGCAGACTCTGGGCATATTTTTATTTATTACATAATGAGAAATATCATGTAGTTTTATAGAGTAGAGTAACATTCTATAGAGTTATGCAGTGAATGCTTTAATGTTATATAGGGGATGCTGTGAAACAGTGCAGATTCAGATTCTCCTCATGGTGCATGGTGTGATCTATGCAGTTTCTGTGATTATTTATATACCATCCTTTATACCATTGTGTTGAAAAGACTGGAATCAGATGTTTTAATAATAATTTACAGGGAAATGTTGAACTAATGTTGCTTACAAACACTAGACTTAGACTCTCACCAGTCTCACCTCTTTAATCCCTTTCTAAGGGCAATTTGAAAAGGTTTTTGCATATATTCTTAAATTTGCCTTTAAATCTTAGAACCTAAGATCCACACTTTACAGGCAGTTACAGTCTGTTTTGTAGTCTTCATAACTCAGGACCAGAGTAACCTACAGATATGATACACAAATAACATACTAAAGGAGACTGATCTCATAATTCTATGAGGGTTTTCATTGCATGAATTATCAGTGAGTAATCCATCTTGGAAAACTGCTACAAAGCTCAACTTGCATGCAGTGAGAGGGCGGGGCTGATGACATCACTGATCCAGAAATTGGGTTATAGAGGAAAACAAGAAGGGAGGGATTTTTTGACACCTTACAGTGTTCAATAATTCTCATACATAACAAAACAATAATTTTTTAAATTGTATTTATACCTCTGTTAAGTACTTTGAAGAACGTATTATTATTAAAATCCTTGTCAATCTGATCATCACTAATAGCTCATCAGAATTATTGCATTTTCAGTTTAAACAATCTGAATGATCAATTTACATTAGGATTTCTGAAATAACGTGTTTTTAATCCTTATAAGCAAAAAAAAAAAAAAAAATACACAAAATAAATTTGTAGACACAAGTAAATGGTCAAATTCATACAAATACAAAATCTCTGATCATTTTTATTCCTCAAGTGAAAACAAATGTATAGGATCTTAGCTATCTCTATATAGATTTCTTTGATGAATGGACCAATAGAAATACTCCAAAATGACTTGGAGTAAAGTCTTTTTACATTACTAATGTTAAGCCATTTTTTTTTGCTTCTCTTGTAAAATGGACTTAATGAGATACAAGGGACAGTGATGGCAGATATAATCTATAGTAATTGAACATAGTAATATGTTTAACACAAATCTGGTCTTTAAAACACTTCTATTTAATACAATATGAATATACATTGCATAATCCAGGGGTCACCAACACTGCTCCTGTAGAGATACCTTCCTGCAGGATTCAGCTCCAACCCAAATCACACCCCATTCAACCAACCATGAACTTCTGAAGGCAGTAAAAAGCTGGAATAGTTGGATCAATGGGGAGGACAAGGGTTGAATCTAAAGTCTGCAGCAGGAGCTGTCCAGGAATAGGGACCCTTGGTGTAAGTTATTACAGATTATTACAAACAGATGATTCCAGGCTTTTGAACAGTAGAGAATGTACTGCATTTATTCAGTGTTTAATCAGTGCTGTTGGTCTGTATGCTGTAATGCTGGTGTTTCAGTCGAGTGTGTGTGAGCTGCTCCAGACTGGTGACATCATGTTGTGTTTCAGATAATGACTGTGGTGACAACAGCGATGAGGCAGGCTGCAGTCACTCCTGCTCAAGCACGCAGTTTAAGTGCAACAGTGGCCGCTGCATCCCTGACTACTGGAAGTGCGACGGAGACAACGATTGTGGTGACTACAGTGATGAGAACAACGCCAACTGCACAAATCACGGTGAGCTTCGGGCTGCAGAGTCATTCCGAAGCTCCTCCCCATGAAGTGCCTCGTCATTGGAGGACCACCTGTAAACCTGACGATGTGGTTTGAGCTGTGATTTGCTGGCCAGTCTTAGTGTGTCAATGCTTCATGCTAAACTGGTCAATAGAAATGAATTAAAATAATCTAAATTGGTATGAATTAATATGACCTTAATGTAATGAAAAAAACAACTCTGATAATGGGGAGCAGGTCCTTGTGCACCTCTCAGAGTGAGAGCATCCATCAGAGTGGTGAGGAGCTACACTTCAGCATATTCCAGTTTACTGCATAAACATGCAGTCAATCAGTCGATCGTATATTTATATCTAAATGCTAATAAGCCTGCCCTGCTGTAATGAAATGAGAAACCACACATACACACAAACACACACACACACCCTCCTGCATGCATGCAATTTGGTGGTTAATGGAGCGTTCCCGCACCTCTCAGTGCGTCTGATGAGTTTGGAGTGGTAGGTGTGGAATGGTGAGCTTTAATGAAGGTCGGACGAGGCTAACCGGGCAAACTGCCTGAGGAGAGAGACTTCAGCAGCTATTTACCCACTCTTTATTCACAGCATGTCTCTCGCCCACTCCCTCTCACACACATTCACAATCGCTTACTTCTCTCCCTCCTTGAATCTATCAAAGAGCTTCTTTAGTTCCTTCAACTTGGGAATAATTGAATGCAGTCTGCACTGTAGTGGACAGTGAGGAACAGTAGTTTAGTTTTTCCTAATAGTTTTAAAAGTATTTGAGAACAATTAATAATATTTATACAAGCAACTGCACATTTCAGCTCCAATTTAAACCACAAAATATTGTACATTTATTTTATATCATAAAGTAGAACATCTCATCTACACTGTGTTTCTTATCCATCTATGTCAAAAACATCAGTTGCTGGCTTATCTTGTTTACTCTGTAACTGGCTGGGAGACTACCTCCACCAAATACATTCACTGACAAAAAGGATACACTAAGGAATTCCCTTTATATGTGTGAATGTTGTGATGATATATGTATGTCGTTATAGTACTAGAATGAAAGGATAAGTTTATAGCTGGAAAACTGTACAATTGAGGAGGCTCTAGCATCCACCTCTAGCGATGATGTTATGGTTGGGCATACAGGTTCTTTATGGCATCCTACAGCCCATTTACCCACAGATGGTGCAGCTGGGCCTGTAGATTCTGCACACTCTTAGGTTGCCAAATCTGGCATCCACGCTGGTCCCATAAATGCTTGATTGGCAATAATTCTGGTGATCAGGCAGACCATGGAAGGAACACAAGAAGATGACCAGATTGAAATAATGCTGTATTGGAACCAGTGTAACTACTGGAACACTTCTTTTGCGCCATCTGCTCTCCTGTAATGTCCAAAGGTTTGCAAGTACTCCATCCAAGTTCCTCCAGAAATCAAGGCTGTTAGTCAGGTGTTTGGGCTATAGTCTTGATTTTAGAACATTGCTGTAAGGAACATTCACTGGGTCAGTACGTTTTTATGAAGAAGTAATGAAAATCTATGACGTAATAATGAAAAATGTTAGTCTCATCCATCTGTATAATTTCACTCTTTCTGTCTGCAGCCACACGACCTCCGGGAGGCTGTCATGCAGATGAGTTTCAGTGCCGGATGGATGGCCTGTGCATTCCATCACGCTGGCGCTGTGACGGCGACACCGATTGCATGGACCTGAGCGATGAGAAGAACTGTGAGGGTGTCACTCACATGTGCGATCCAGCTGTCAAGTTTGGCTGCCGAGACTCTGGTGAGGATTTATGGGTAATGCAGAAGTCCACAGTCTTTGGTTTAAAAGCATAGTTCAATGAAAGATGTTCCTGGTTTCCTCCCTTTCACTGTAAAAGTACATCAGTCATGACATATTTGCATATGAGTTACAAGGCTAATGTTTAAGAGATGCCTATGCAAGCATATGGCATAGCCCTTACTTACTTACTTGCTTACACTTCATTAACCTCAGCAGTGGTCCTAGAACAGAGCACTGTGGGACACCACACCAGTTTCATTCACAAATTTCCACAACCCAAACTGGTGAAGTATAAACTTCCATTCCGTATTTTGTCACAGCAGTTATGAAGCTTGGCCTATACCCCGTTAATTAGCATAATGCTCACCTCAAACTATGTCCACTTATTTGATAAAATATTTAAAAAATATTATACAAAAATCATAGATCATGTATTAGCAACCTGTTTACTGATTGCTGGGTATAAGCTGTGTTGACCAACTTGCAAATTATACCTCCTTATCTTTCAGCACGCTGCATCAGCAAAGCATGGGTGTGTGACGGGGACAGCGATTGCGAGGACAACTCGGATGAGGATAACTGTGAGGCCCTGGTGTGTAAGCTCTCACATCATGTGTGTGTCAATGACACCACCATCTGCCTGCCCGCGGAGAAGCTGTGCAATGGCAAAGACGACTGCCCCGATGGCTCAGATGAGAAGCTGTGTGGTAAGAACAGTGACAACTAAATTACCCATACTTCAGAGCTGCAGATAGCTCAACATTTTTCTTCCCATCCCAGGAAGAGACTGGCAGAATTGGGATTATATCTGGATTAGCAACATAAAAATGCAAGTGTAAACACACCCGAGACACATTTTGAACAGTTACAAATCTGATCACTCAGACCACTTCAGAATGTGGTCTGAGATGCATTTCAGTTAGCTCCAAAACACAAGGAACAACAAAAACCTCCCAGAACAATTATATTCCTTACAGTACAACCACAATTCCTTGTAATACAATCAAAACTTCTCCCATTACAACTAAAACTCCTCACAATACAAATAAAACTCACTGCACATCTGAAGCTACAACTGAATCTCCTCTTAGTACAAGTCCAATCTATTGGTTGTCTACCAGTATTGACTACCAGAACTCCTCTCAGTACTACCAAAGTACTGTCACTACAATCAAATCTTCTCCCCACGCAGAACATCACTGGGCACATCATCTGTGTGAGCATGAATCTGTGGTTGTCCCCCAAAGTTGAAGAAATGCACAACTGCATGTGAAATTGTGAAAATATGGCAAAAATACTCATATGGTGTGCAGAAATAGTTGCCCCCAAAATGAATTGTATTGCAATGCTATTCAGAAGGAGGAAGGAACATTAAATGAAATAAGTAAATAAAAAATAAAACTTTAGACTGATATGGGCTGTATTTATTGAGCTACACAAACATATCTCTCAGTTTGGTTTCAGGTATAATGCAACATGCCAGCTGTCTCGGGAATAGAGTTGCAGAGAGCTCAATGTTCAACTGCAGTCTCAGTAACTGTACAGTGTTTTTAATGGGCTGTGAACAAGCCTCATGTCCTCATTGTACTCTCTCTCTTGTTTCTGGTTCTGCTGATCTCAGACCTGTGCTCTCTGTTTAACGGCGGCTGCAGCCACAACTGCACAGTTGCACCAGGCGAGGGCATCGTGTGCTCATGCCCGCTAGGTATGGAGCTGGGCCCTGACAACAAGACCTGCCATATCCAGGGATTCTGCGCCAAACACCTGAAGTGCAGCCAGAGCTGCGAGCAGGACAAGTTCAATGTCAAGTGCTCCTGCTATGAGGGCTGGGTGCTGGAGCCAGACATGGAGAGCTGCAGGAGCACAGGTACATGTTAACAGTGCTGGGTGTTACCAGGATAGTTGTGTACCCTTGGACTCTTATACACTGACTTATGACTTTTGGCATCACCAGAGATCAAAAATGCAACCTTCTTAATTAATAATGACAGAATGTTTATTACATTTCTGAGAAATGTGGAGTCTAGTTCACAGGTTGGTGATTTATCTGCTCACATACAACTTGATGTTCAGAGATAAAACATATCAGTTTGGCTTGAGCTGAACCTTGGGGAGTTGGCACGTTCAGGATGTTAGGGGACAGTTATTGAATGTATAATTTCATTGTTTTAAAGTTTGTCACATATATTGACACAGTATAATTATTTGATTTCTCTAATTAGATTTTTTTATGTTATTATTTTTTATGTTATTAATATAACTAATATGCAATTTGTTGTAGTTGCATGTTGCAAAATAAATATTATAACATTTTTTTCTTTTTCTTATTATTTTTCTGATGGATTATTGCAGTTTATCTTATCTTATATCCACATTTTTGGAGACATTGTTCCAACTCATTGTTTTGTCTATGTGTAATTTTATTGATTGATTTTGTCCCGCAATAATGAATTTGGTGCAAAAGTCTTTGTGCTGCACGGTGACCCATCAAGCGAGCACAAGCTCCCTAATGCTAGTAAGTGCAGAACGGGATGAGGGAATGGTGAAAAGAGGGGGATGAGAGAATGCTGATGTGGTTTCTGATGTTGGATGGAGGAGAACTGGAGGAGGAGGAGGAAGTGGTCTTGCCCAAAGGTTGTTTCATTACACAGGAAGCAGCGGTTTTAGGCTGAGGCTGTGGATTAGAGTGGGTGGGCGGTGACGTGAGGGACATGGTTGGCAGTGTAGTTAGGGATTTAGACACTAAATGGATGGAATATAAATGTTAGAAGAAAAGGAGAAAAAGAGCAGGAGGGAGGAGATTGTTTTGGCTGGAGGTTCAAGAGAGAAAGGCACAGAAAAATGGAATAGTGAATTTACGTAGATTCTTACACCACTTTCCCATAATACACTCCAAACTGTTACAGCACTGACCCATAATACACTCCACCCAGTTACACCACTCACCCATAACACATTCCATTCTTTTATACCACTGACCCAAAATAAGCCCCATTCTCTAACACCACTGACCCACAATACACTCCACATCGTTACACCTCTGACACATTCCATTCCGTTACACTGTTGACTCTACCAGACTCTACCCCTCCATAAGTTAATAAAATATTGATGGTGTGCTAATTATTGTAATATTTGTAATGTGAGTCAGTTGCAGTAAAAGATATTCTTGAGTAAAAGGAATAGAACAATCAGCATCTGAAATCCAGTCAGCCACTTGATACTGTGCAATGACTAATTGAGTTAGTCAACTAAAATCCACAACTTGTTGAAAGCTGGCAATTGATTTAATGGTCGATTAGTTGGTGATGTCATCAAACATTTCTCACACTAACAAGGAACAGTTGGAAATGAACCATGGATTAATCACAAACATTGCAGTGTGGAATTTTTTATTTTATATTAGTGTGAGGCATAAGAATAAAGTCTTGTTCTTAAAAGATCTCAGAAACAGTTATAACGGCTTAAAAAAGACCCTCATAGACACACTCTTAAAGGTTTAGTTCATCCTTTACTATCAATAAATGTACATAAATAATGTACAAAAAAGTCAGTCAGGCTGCTTGGTAAAAATTAATATCAGTCTTTTAACAAAAAAATCTAATCAGGTTGGAATAAAGTCCCACCTTTCAACAAAAAGAGCTGATCAGCTTGCTGGTCACGTAGTTGGGTGTTTGTTGCAGCTCAACTATATTGTGACTACTGAGATCTCAGGAAAGAGTATACTTAAATTTCCCAGTGAGCTTCTTCTCACACAGTGGGTTTATTCCAAAGAAGATAGTTCATCTGCACAGCAGTTTGCACACTGTGTGTGTGTGTGTGTGTGTGTGTGTGTGTGTGTGTGTGTGTGTGTGTGTGTGTGTGTGTGTGTGTGTGTGTGTGAGAGCCAGGTGTGCTGGACCTGAACTTTTCTGGGTGGTGGATCTTGAGGACCAGGACTGGACACTGCTGGTTCACAAGACAGGGTCATAAACTATATAAATACACAGATCAATCAAGGTGACACTGGGCCACCACATTTCTGCTGTAATGCTCAGGTATACTGGAGCAATGATGATTGATGGTGGACATAATAGTGTCAGTAGCAGATAATTAGGGTCCATGTAAATTTCTACATAGACAATACATTTCTACAATCTATAAGCTTTGGCATTATTCAAAACATGTTTGTAGTCAGACTCAATTCAGGCAGCATGAAATGAATAATAAGTACATACTGTGAAATGTACACCAACTCAACTCATCAACTATAGTATTATGACCACCTCCTTGTTTCTACCCTCAATATGCATTTTATCAGCTCCTCTGCCCTTACAGGAGCACTTAGTTCTATATTTACAGACTGTAGTCTCTCTGTTTCTCTGCATACTTTGTTAGCCTTCTTTTACCCTGTTCTTCAATGGTCAGGACTAGGGATGTGACGGAGCAGAGGAAAATCTGCATCCGTCGGATTCGAAATTTTTAGCTAGCAATCTGTCGAATGCGAATGCTGTTTTGGTGAACACAGGGCCAAGAACACCCGATAAACCAGATACGCCCATTTGTGGTTATATTTTTGTATTTTTTCACCACAAATACATGATGCCTAAACAGACCTAAATCAGCCACAGGTAGTCACGGACTGACGGTGTACTGTAAACAATTCATCATGCTGTTTAAATGACACTGAATCATACCATTTCAATCATTTATTTTCATGTAATTAACTAATTATGCATTCTTACACAAAGAAGACATATCTCAACTAGTAGTGTAGAACTGTTCGTGTTTACTACTGTTTTGTGTTTTATACTTGTTTTCTTACCACATTCGGCCATTTTAATGATTTATTTATGTAAAGCGGGAGTATAAAGTAAACAACATTCACCATTAAATTCAGATGAACATTGGCGGTCTCTAAAAGATGACCCGCAGGCCGGAAATCAACCTGTGTGTCATGCGCCCCTCAGTCTCTCTGGACTCCAATTCCCAGAATCCTTCAGTTTTGTTACTTGACTGATCATGTGACTTACTCACGTTCCAGATCACCGGAGTTCAGATTGTACTCACCTGGTCCGGAGAGTGTTTAATGCAGTCTTGCAACCTGTTCAGTCTCTAGCTTCGCCTCGCAGCCTCAGCGCTGCCCGTGTTTATCGTTATCAGTCTGTGTGTTTGAGCCGGTTCTGTTTTCTGATCCTGTCTTTCGTTTCGTCCTGTGTTTATTCTGCCGGTTTTTTTTTTATCTTCGCCTGTTTTTCGACTCCGTCTCTGGTTTGTCCAGTCTGGTTTTGTCTCTCCTGTCTGTTATTGATCTGGACTGTTTGACTGTTTAACGCATGCTCCCATTGTTGTCCCATTAAAGGTCTGTGTTTATGTCTGCGTGTGCGTCGCTCTGTCCGTTCCTGACTGTATGAACGGTTCTGTTTTATATACCGGCGGCGATTTCAAATCCGCATTCGAGGAAAATTGGCTGTAAAATATCCGTCGAATTCGAATCTGCTAAAAATAGTCGAAGTTCGAATGTCTTCGAATTCGAATTCGAACTTGGTCACATCCCTAGTCAGGACCCTACAGCACTGCTGTGTCTGATCCACTCGAACCAGAGCAACATACACTAAGATACCACCACCACGTCAGTCAATCAATCAAAGTTTATTTGTAAAGCGCTTTTTACAACAAAGGAGCTTTACAAAGTAGCTTTACAGGAATCTGGGTCCAAGCGTTGATTGAGCAAGGCAGTGGGCCACAGAAACCAAGGCTCAAGAGTGGAACTCATCCACCTCTGGTTGACACTGGATAGCACAGATATAAAGCATAAATTGCAGTAAATGTAATGTGAATGTAAATGGGTAGTGAGTTATGTGGGAATGAAAGTGTGAGCAAGCTTAGTTTTAGTATGAAGTCCATGCAGGTTAAATATTCTAAGCTGGCAGTGGAGTCTCAGATGTGGGATGAGTAGGCGTCTGGATAGATTGGTCAAGATAAATCATCATGTGAGGGCATGGACCAGTATCAGCAGGGGCAGCTCAGGACTTGGGGGAGTGAGTGAGAAAATTTAGTTACCCCACATAAACTGGTGTAGCACAAAAAGCCTGTGTAAAGAGAAAAGTTTTTGAGATTTAAAGACAGAGGGTGTCTGAGTGACTCAGCATTGCAGTGTCAGTGTCACTGAAATGCTGAGGTTGATCTACCACCCACATAAGACCTGTTCTGGGGTGAACTTGGGTCCTGACCATTGAAGATCAGGACAGCTAACAAAGTATGCAGAGACACAGATTCACTACAGACTTAAATTACTGAACTACAAAATGCAAGTATAAGTCTTGTGTGGTCAGAGGAGCTGATTTTATGTACATTTCTTTCTTGTTTATATTATTTGTAAGTGTCTTTTTTATTTTGTTTTCCTCATATTTTGTACAGTGTCCATGAGTGTCAAGAAAGGCGCTTTTAAATAAAATTTATTATTATTATTATTATTATTATGATTATTTAAATTGGACAGTGCGTGACGAAACAAGGTCATAATGTTTTGGCTGATCAGTGTATTAATACATATCCCATTAACATGTGTCATTGTACATCTGTCTCTCTGTATTTATCCTCAGATCCCTTCAATCCTTTCATCATCTTCTCCAACCGACACGAGATCAGGAGGATCGACCTGCACAAGGGTGAGTTCAGTGTGCTGGTGCCTGGCCTAAGGAACACCATCGCTTTGGACTTCCACCTGAACGAGAGTGCTCTTTACTGGACCGACGTGGTGGAGGACAAGATCTACAGAGGGAAGCTGTCAGAGAATGGTGGTAAGCAGAACAAGCCCATATAAAAGGTGGTCAAATGAGAGCTCTGATGAAACATTGAATCATGAACTACGTTCCAATCACCCCAGTAGTTCCCTGTGAAGTGGACAACGCTGAATGTTCTGCCATTTTAACTGAGGTTCCAAACCAAAGTGAGTGAAGACGTTCAGTTTGAACTGTGTAGGGAGAAGTGAGTTCTGGTTTATCACTGCCCAGGACATTAGTAGTAAGTCTATCTGTAAGTATTCATGTCTTGGGGGTTAAACAGCTAACGCTCATCACAAGAAGTACAATATGACCCAAACCTCTTATATGTCCATAACTTCACATACTGTATATTCCCATATTACATACACAATATGATGCACAGCTGCAGTTCATTAGTTTGCTTGTTACTTAAGAAGCAAAGAATGTGTTGTCATTTACTTGATGCTACAGGGCATTTCAAACGAAAGATTTAACCACCTGAAGTTCCCTTATGTGATATCATGTGATTACTGTGTGGGGAATATAAGTGCACTGCTTACGTACCCTGTGGAATGGAATGCAGCTCTGTTTCAGAACAGAGGTTCCAGTTCTGCAGAGTTTAGTTTCACCCTTAATATAATATACCTTCCCTAAAGGCCATCACAGGCTTGTGATTATTAGTCAGGTGTGCTGGACCTGAACTTTAGGGTCCATATTTCTACATAGACAATACATTTCTACAATTAATTCATTTCTATTTATTTTTGATAATAATAATAATAATAAATGTCATGCTTTAAAACATAATGCTTTAATGATAACATTAACACAGACAGAAACAGTGTTTGCTCATATTTATAAAAAAATGAACAGTGAAACTTTGCTGTGTAAATATTTTTGTATATAATTTTATTTTTGGATATAAACAAATCATATTATATATCCTATTATAAACCATATTATCTAAAGTAAAACATCTTTGGCTATGTGGTTTTAAGGGCAGTAGTCATAATGGTCTACAATGTATGTGGTCCTGCATCATGCCACCATCTGTCAATGGTGCTGGCGCAGTGACTCTTGGAGGGCATCACTGCTCACTGAATGTCTGTGACCATAACTGTGGGGTCACTCTGTGCATGTCAGACAATCCTTTGGCTCTCCCTCCCTGTGGTTCTTGTAGGTTTCCCAGATCCTTCATGTCGCTTGTGCATGACTTTTATCCACTGCTGTCAATAGTGCGCTATTATAATACCATTTGACTGGTATAGTGTGCTATACATCGATAAGACCTTCCCTAAGCCTTATGATTTGACACCTCTCAAACTCTTTTAACTGCTCAAATTGCTTTTAAAAAAGGCATACTTGATTTGGAAAGGATGCTACCAACACAAGAGCCTGACTCAGAATGGAAAGCTTGCAGAACAGGATGACCTCATATAATCAGATAAGGCCCATCTTTGCGTATGTCACATGAGTTGTGAAGTTTCAACCCTGCCCACCAAGTTGCATTCCATTCATTTGATTCCTTCTGGGTGGAACTATATTTCTGAAAATGAGCATCCAAATAAAATATAACATATAAAAGCATCATTACAGTGTACATACAGACCGTATATATATATATATATATATATATATATATATATATATATAACGGATGGAACGGATGGAAATGAAAGCCTAAAATTTACTCTGACAGTGTTTTTAGTATTCTCACCCCGGGGTTTGTGGATAATGCGGTTCTGTAAGCATGTCATTACTGCACCAGATGGTCCCTTTTAAATCATCTGGTTTTGACTTCTCCCAGAAAGACTAAAGTAATCAATCACAGCTTACAGACACCTGTCCAACAGCAAGCAAAACCAGTCACCTGAGAAACAGCCGTCTTCAGAAGAATGGAACTATCCATCAGAGTTAATCTACTGAGCAGGAAAAGCCATCCTTACTCTGGAGTCTGTGTGTGTGTGTGTGTGTGTGTGTGTGTGTGTGTGTGTGTGTGTGTGTGTGTGTGTGTGTGTGTGTGTGTGTGTGTGTGCTAGCTTGATTTTGCAATGTTTTACTCTGAGAATGTCTAAATCACATATAATTAATTATAGCAAAATACAAAATATTTTTTAAAAGTTGCTTCAAATAAAATAAAAAAAAAAAAAAATAATAATAATAATATAATGTTTCACTGCTGTGTAGTCTGTCATTTTCACCTTTAACATAATCTTTTTAAACTGCCCCATTTCTCAGCGGCTCTGACCAGCTTTGATGTGGTCATCCAGTATGGCCTGGCAACACCAGAAGGTTTGGCAGTGGACTGGATCGCTGGGAACATTTACTGGGTGGAGAGTAACCTGGACCAGATCGAGGTGGCCAAGCTGGACGGCACCATGCGCACCACCCTCCTAGCCGGAGACGTGGAGCACCCCCGGGCCATTGCTCTGGACCCCAGAGAAGGGTAGAAGGGTCACTTCTTTACTCTTAAATGGTTCTACCAAATTTGGATCAAAAATCCTTCCAACACATTTAGAATTCTGAATCACGCTGTCTTGATTCCATGTCCTTCCTCATGCACAGAATCCTGTTCTGGACAGACTGGGATGCCAGCATGCCGAGGATTGAGGCAGCTTCTATGAGTGGTGAGGGTCGGCGCACCATCCATAAGGAGACAGGAAATGGAGGCTGGCCAAATGGTTTGACTGTAGACTACCTAGAGCGCCGTATTCTGTGGATAGATGCCAGGTAAGAAGCTCAGTCTGTCTAATGGCTTCACTAGGTTTGGTTAAACTGCTGTAGTCTATATGGGTAGGGTGAACAGCTGTTGGCTGAGGGGTGGGGCTAACCTCCTGTTGGCTGAATGGGTGGGACTTAACTGCTGTAGGCTAAATTAATGGGGTTAAACTTTTGCAGACTGTCAGAGCAGGGTTAAACTGCTGTAGACTTAAAGCTAAACAGAAGTGGGCTGAATGGGTGGGCTAAACTACTGTATGTTGAGTGGGCTTGGCTAAACTGCTCTATGTTGAATGACTGGATTTTAAAGAGACTGTTTTTAATTATCTAGACTGCATTCCTGTGAATCACTTTCAGATTGTTTCAATTCTATCTTCTGTGTACAAGTATAAAAGAAATAAATGGGTTTCATGCTTGTGTCTCTCTCCTCACCCAGATCTGATGCGATCTATTCTGCCAAGTACGACGGTTCCGGCCTGATTGAGGTTCTAAGGGGGCATGAATACCTGTCACACCCATTTGCCGTCACCATGTATGGAGGAGAAGTGTACTGGACAGACTGGCGAACAAACACTCTGGCCAAGGCCAACAAATGGACTGGGAATAATGTAACAGTGGTCCAGAGAACCAACACACAGCCGTTTGATCTTCAGGTTTACCACCCGTCGAGACAGCCCCAAGGTAAGGGTGGTAAAAGTTAGATCATACCCCAAGTTCATTTTTGAGTCATTAAAAGATTTTAAAATAATGTTCTGTGCATCAGTCAGTGTATTCATAACCATTTGGTGTAATACATTTCAGAGCCATTCACCACCACTGAATAGTTCTGACTGTAGAACAGATCATCTGAGAGCAGCTAATCATCATCATTCCCTCAGTTGTTCCCTTAGTAAACAAGAGTAACGTCCACACTTCCACTCTCAGGGTTAGTTTGGGTCAGGTGTAAGAGGTGTGATGGACAGATGTCGTGATGCTCCTTGGCAGTGTGGTAGAAGAATGCTGCTCGCAGCTGATTGCCTGACATCAGTTTACTTTATAGCTTTATCTCTCAGGCCAGTCGTCTGTTGATTTTTGTGCGGAGAGAGCAGACTGCCCCATTAGATTGGTGTGGACGGGCGTGGTGCTGTTGCTTTAATCAGTTCTGACCTTCTAACCTACACTCAGCTCTCCTCTCAGCTCTGATCTCAGACTTTTCACATTATTCTCTGAACTTTCTCATTTCTCTTCATCTGTTGCCACAACTCCTTACATTTTCTGATTTCTGTCTCTACTTCTTCTTCTCCATCTTCTTCTTATTATTAATAAAGATAGAGCAATCTTAGCAACCATCCATAAAACCATATCAATCTCTTGACAATACCTTAGCAACCATACGGAACACAAAGGAGTTTCCTCTGGGAACTCCCACCTCCCACCTCCCAAAAATGCATAAGAGGTGTGTATAATCCTAGAAACCATACAGTACCTAACAACCCCTAAACAATACCACAGCAACCATCTTGCAATACTGTGGTCTGCTTTAGATGCTTTACAGTGTTTTATCCAGAAAGTATTGTCTTAGTTTTTCTTTAATACAGATGTTTAATTTTGTCAGAATTATTTACAGCACTTTTATCTACTTTTGAACAAGTCAAGGACTTAAATGTCAGATTTCAGTGCATATATTATTTATTTAAAATGTATAAATAATTCAGCTTGAGTAAATGAATTGTTTTTGCAGCTCCTAACCCATGTGCAGCTAATGGAGGTTTGGGTCCTTGTTCCCACCTGTGTCTAATCAACTACAACCAGACGTTCTCCTGTGCCTGCCCACATCTAATGAGACTCAACTCAGACAACCACACCTGCTATGGTAAGCACCGCCTCTTACTCTTATTTCACTTCACAATTATCAGCACCATAGCAACCACCAGGAATAACATAGTAACTTCCTAACTATACCCTATCTAATGCCTAAAATGCTAGTGTGTAAAATCACCACTCAAAACAGTTCTGAAGGCAGCGCTGCCTCTGAGTCAGAACAAACACGGTTGGTTCAGAGAATAACAAATTAAAATAACCAGTAGACGGGGCCTTTAGAAACATGTATCTGCTCCCCAGAACTTTGTATATGAATTGAAAGTGTGCGATTTAGAGATACTTTTAAAGATGTTTTTTATATGGTGTTAGCTAGATAGCTTCTAAGGCAGCATTCCAGAGCGTCTGTGCACTCTCTTCTTTACTGAATATCACTGTAGTAACTGGCACCCTTGCAACATTTTTCCAGATGTGAGTAGCTCCTTCCATTCAATTTTTCATTGTATTGTGTCCGTCAAACCATACTCAGAAACCGTCCTGTTCTGAAACATGTAGCTCTGTTTTCCCCTTCCACACAAGTGTTCAAAAATCTCCACCTTAGAGGGCATTTTGGAAAAGCTCAATTTCCGTTGACCATAAGCAGTTGTTTCTTTTGGTCCAAATGCAGACAATATCCTCTGTTTTTAAAAGATATGCTAATATGTGTGCACAGGGCCTCAAGTCAGTTTTAAAATTAGGCTGTTTTTAATGTGTCTAAGATTCATCTAGCATCAACAGAGCAGTCTGGATCCAGAATGATCCCAAACAGCTCCAGTGAGGTCAGCTCCAGCTTTCTTTCAGCCTGACCTTAATTAATGGAAAAGACTCTGCAGGCCAAGAGAAGGTTTCCAAGTTCTCCTGGATGGAGGAAAAACAAAGCAGAAGCTTACGACCTTGACTGCTGCTGATTTCATTGTTGCCTTTGCTTTGTAAGATCTTTTCCAGTTGGTGAAGATTAATTTCAGTGAAGGAGAAGAAGGTGTTCTTTCTTCACCCTCTGCTGTGAGCAGCTTCTAAAATAACCTTTCAGTTCAAACCAAGAATAATACATTACATCAGAAATAGAATGTTACCTGTATAAATAGACTATAAGGGTAAAAAGGGTAAAACAAAAGTAGTGGGACACTTGCTCATTTGTTGTATGTATATGTATATATATATATATAGTTTGTATGTAAATTCTTTGTCATTATCAGAAGCGTGTTTAGACCTAGACACTCAAGAATACTTCATAAATATTTATAATCATGCAAATAGAATGCCCTCATGGCCTCACACACACTTTCCACACAGTGTTGTTGACCTTGTTCATGGTGTTCAGGGACTTTAGATTAAGGACCTTTTGTGCAAATCATGAAGCTGAAGGATAACACACACTCACACACACGCACACTCTTCCCTTCTTCATCTCTCTCCAGAGTCTCGTCAGTTCCTCCTGTATGCTCGTCAGATTGAGATTCGCGGAGTGGATATTTATAACCCCTACTACAACTACATCATCTCCTTCACTGTCCCTGACATCGACAACGTGACGGTGGTGGATTACGATGCACTGGAGCAGAGGATCTATTGGTCAGATGTACGAACACAGACCATCAAGAGGGCCTTTGTAAATGGGACGGGCATTGAGACTGTAGTCTCTGCAGGTACGTGTTATTACTGCCCATCACTGACCCGCCACACTGCTCAGAAAGCCAAGCAGGTTGTAGGTGTATAGAAGAATACAAGCTGAAAATTGCAGTTAATCTGAACATTAATCACAGTAACACTTCCTGCATTTCTCTATTTATAAAGGAAAGCCTTTAATACTTTATAAAGAGCATCTACACTGAAACCCCAAAGGTCATGGAACTAGGAACACAGGAACTAGTTATCGTAAAGAGCACTGCACTGCCCATCACAATCATTGCCACCATCTGTGCTGTCCACTGTGGGTGGGAATGCCTTCTTTGATGTATCCCTTTTACTGTAGTAAATCCAGATTTACTTCTTAATGATCCCTTATTTCACTGTACTACATCTTGTTATGTAGTGTAACAGTGGTAAATGTACATAGAACCTCAGCCATTGAATGCCAGTACCAAAAAAACACCTTACAATGCATGTGTTCATGTGTGTGTGTGTGTGTGTGTGTGTGTGTGTGTGTGTGTGTGTGTGTGTGTGTGTGTGTGTGTGTGTTTGTGTGTGCGTGCATTTGCGTGTGCATGTGACTCCATGCAGATTTGCCCAACGTTCATGGGCTGGCTGTTGATTGGGTGTCTCGGAACCTGTTCTGGACCAGCTATGACACTAATAAGAAACAAATCAATGTGGCCAGACTGGACGGCTCCTTTAAGAATGCAGTCCTCCAGGGTCTGGACAAACCTCACTGCCTGGTGGTCCATCCAATACTCGGGTGAGTAATAAATTCAGATCATCACCATCATACTACAACATTCCCAGGCAACATTCTCATGTGGGTTTCACTTGGCGACATGACATGGGCGAAACCTGGGCTGCGTGGGTTCTATGTGAGTTTGTACATGTGCAGTTATGGGATCCAGTTGCCCTGTCCAACTTAATCACTCACATGCATCTCATTGGTTACCCAATGGGCAGTTGACTACCCAGATGGGTGCCATTTTTAACCCCTCCTGATACCATCACTCACCCTGGTGGGCATCTATTTGTGGGACCAATGTTGAACCTGAGGACAAAACCTGATAACCTAATGTGGCTGAATACAATCAAATCCTGCTCATAGCAATGTTCCAAAATATAGTATAAAGTCTATAAAGTGTGACATGTACAGACAGATCTGCAGTGTGAGATGTAATGGAGGCTGTCTGGAAAGTAGTTGAAGGTAATGGATAACTTTGCGAAAGCTTTTAGGGTGAGAGAGAGTATGTGTGAGAGAGTGAGAATGGGGAGAGTGAACAAAGATATTTTCCTCAACACCTATTTTAGAACTCCAGAAGGAAACTGGTGGAATTCTTTCCGCTATGGACTCTCTGGCTCAGGCTAAAATGAGAATCAGATGGTGCGTGCATGAGTGAGTGTGTGCTCGAGTGTGTGTGTGTGTGTGTGTCTTTTCCACTTCCATATGGAAGAACTGGTTGTGGAAAACAGAGCTAAACACGCACACTTGTTTTCAGATATTTGATTCAAGGACATAATCAGTACAGAGACTCTGTCTTCGCCTTAACTGCCTGTTTGGCAGGAAATGAAGGGTTTTAGAGTTAAACACCACCCCCTGGACAGATCTGATGTGTCATCGAAACACACACACACACACACACACACACACACACACACACACACACACACACACAGACAAACAGGACATTTGGCACAAATGAATGAGCAGTTTCTGAAGAGTGTGTGGAATACTGTGTGTAGTCTCTGCCCTGTTTTCTGTTTTTGTCTGTGAAAGTCAGAGAGACTCCGAGCTGCAGTGACTGAGAAGGGCCTGCAGAAGAACACTGCTTGCCTTATTTAGCTGTAATATGTGATTCAGAAATTTAGGCAGAGTTTAGGCCTCACAGTGGATCAAACCAGATCTGAGTCATTCTTACCAGTGTGACAAATACTGGAGACGTTAAAATCACTACAACAGGCTAAAACAGACCGAGTCCCAGCACAGTGAATAGTACAGCCCAGTCATGGTCCAGTCACAGCCTTATCAGTAGCTAAGTCCAGTCAGTGACACAACCCAAGTATAGTACAGCCCAGTTTTAACCCTGTTACACCCCAGTCAGTGGAACAACCCATTTACAGCCCAGTAACAGTCCAATTACAGCCTAGTCAGTGGTACATTCCATTTAAGGTCCAGTCAGTGGCACAACCCAATCAGAGCCAAGTTTTAGCCCAGTCAGTGATTATAGCCCAATCACATCCCAGTCAGTGATTATAGCCCAAACACATCCCAGTCAGTGGTACAGCCCAGCCACAAACCAGTAATTGGTACAGCCCCATTACAGCCCAGTTAGTGCTACAGCCCACTCATAGCCATGCCAGTGACTTAGCTACATCACAGTCCAGTCAGTGGAACAACCCAGTCACAGCCCAGTCATTGGTACAGCTCCATCACTGCCCAGTTAGTGGCTCAGACCAGTCAGTGCTACAATAATAGCCAAGCCAGTGACTGAGCTCAGCCCAGTCATGACTCAAACAGTGGCAGAACCCAGTCACAGCCCAGTCAGAGACATAGCCCAGTTGTACCCCATTCAATGCCACAAACCAGTTACAGCCCAGTGAGTGACTCAGCCCAGTTACAACCCAGTCACCTCGAGAATATCTATATTGGGGTTTAATGTCATGTCCTTCACCATTCTCAGAAGGGCAGTGTTGCTAGGGGCAACCTTCTGTTAATCAAAAATGAAATGAAGCGACCTGCGAGAAGAAGCTGAATGTAGTCAACCTTGAAATAACTGCATTGATCTCCGTTTACGGAGTGTAAGAGCTGTTCATGTTTGTGGTTTTGAGCAGAACCGAGCATCGATTGACTGAAACTCTGTTTTGAGTTCTGTTATCTGATTCTGTTGTATCTGTAGGAGGAGCTTTAATGTGTTCCAGATGAATCCACTAATTATAATTATATCATTATAAATAGAACCCTTTCCAACATGTCTAATAATGCTTAACTTTAAAACCTTTAGGAAACTCTACTGGACAGATGGAGACAACATCAGCATGGCCAACACGGACGGCAGTAATCGCAGCGTCCTTTTCACCAATCAGAAAGGACCAGTGGGTAAGTGGCTTTTTCCTGGAAGGTTTTGTAAACAAGAGGAGTTTAATCACAGCAGCTGAAAGCACCAAAGCTTCGATTTGGCTATCTAATAACATATGTCCCAAACATCACCACCCTACAGTTTATAACTCTTCAGAAAAAAGGCTCAGTTTTTGGAAAATGGGTGTGTCCTTATCATAAGCCCCGCCTATCATGTTACTATCATAGGCTTCACTCAGATGCCAGTGGTGCTTTTTGAAGTGAAAATTGTATTTTGAAATTGTTAGTCTCTTAACAGGGAACTGTTTGCACTACTTCAGTGTCCTCTGCACCTTCTGGTGTTGTGGAGGATCTTTACACTTGTGAACTCCCCTCTCTCCTACTCTGTAGGTCTTTCTCTAGACTTTGATGAGAATCGTCTGTACTGGGTCAGCTCTGGTAATGGCACCATCAGCCGCTGCAACTTGAATGGTACAGGACTGGATGTGCTGGAGGGGGTGAAGGGCAAACTCAGCAAGGCCTCTGCTCTGGCTATAATGGGTATGACACTGAGTGGTAGCTTTAGTCAATCTGCACTTTAGGGATTGTAATGACGAATGGGTTCTAAAGACTGTTGGGTTCTAATCGTTACAGGTGAGAAGCTGTGGTGGGCAGATCAGGGAACAGATCAGATTGGCACATGTGATAAAAAAGATGGAGGGAACTGGAAAGTTCTGCGCAACAGCACTTCACCTATGATGCACATGAAGATCTACAACGAGACTGTGCAAACAGGTAGAGGTGTGTGCGTGCGTGTGTGTGTGTGTGTGTGTGTGTGTGTGTGTGTGTGTGTGTGTTTAATCTGATTTATAGTGCAGTTAGCTGTAAAGCTCTCAGGCGTGTATGTGTACAGGTCACTGTCAGGGTCTAATAGAGGGATCAGTGATCGCTGTTAGTGTGAGTGAGGGTGTGTACTGTGAGGTGTGTTTTTTTACAGGCAGAGTTGATTGAATGTAAATATTTCCTTTAGAATTTGCTAGAATTCATGCTGCATGCCACTGGCAGCCGGAGTCAGAGGGAGAACAAAATTGGCCTGCTCTCCCTCTCTGGTGCTCTCCCCACATCACATACTCAATGTGATGCTGGTCGGCACAGGCATCTGTCAGCCATTGCTGACAGATGCTTTGTTTCACAGATATGATGAGGTTTTTATGCTGTAATGCAGTGTTTTTGTTTCTCTAAACAAAACACTTTATTCATTTAATCCAAAAAGATCAGTTTTGGTCTTATCTGTCCACAAAACATTGTAGACGTGGTCTTTAGCAAACTGCAATTGGGCAGCAATGTTCTTTTTGGAGAGCAGAGGCTTTCTCCTTACTTCCCTGCAATGCACACCATTGAAGTTCATCAACACCAATGTGAGAAAGGCTTTCAGTTCTAGCTTCGAAGTTACATTGAGCTCCTTTGTGACCTCACATCCTATTAGATGCTATTGGTGTTATCTTTGGTCAACCATTCCTGGTTAGGGTAATAAAGGTCTTGAATTTCCTCCATTTGTATACAATCTGCCAGACTGGTGGAGTTGTAATCCACCTTCAAATGCAAGGTTTGCATACGTTTGCCACTAATAAATGTTTAATATTGGGTCATTTTCTCACAAAATGAATGAGAAAGTATAATATTTGTGTTTATTTATTTATAATATTTGTCATTTATTTGATTTAGTTCCTTATCTACATTTAGGACTTCCAGGCACCCCTGTGGTACTGTGATATACACATACTGAGTTTAAGCAACTAATTACTGGAGACTGAGCTGTCTGATTTTGGGATAATTGTGGGAATT
The DNA here is from genome assembly GCA_034509495.1 of Acestrorhynchus altus. Taxonomy (NCBI): domain Eukaryota; kingdom Metazoa; phylum Chordata; class Actinopteri; order Characiformes; family Acestrorhynchidae; genus Acestrorhynchus; species Acestrorhynchus altus. The sequence continues at coordinate 12,896,984 of CM067521.1, forward strand.
CTTAAGCTGTTTTGCCATTTTTAGGCTCCAACCTGTGCAAAAGTAATAATGGAGACTGTTCTCAACTCTGCCTCCCCACCTCTCCAACAACCCGTGCCTGCATGTGCACTGCCGGATACAGCCTGAGAAGTGGACAGCAGTCTTGCGAGGGTAACACTCACACTCAAACACACACACACTCACACACACACACACACACACACACACACACACACACACACACGGTTCAATTTAGAGCAGTCTTTCCTGTAATCTCAGTACAGTAGAACTGTTTTCCCTAAACTTCACTAAACTAAACTGCTGTTGGTTGAAGGTGTGGGCTCGTTTCTGCTGTACTCTGTTCATGAGGGGATCAGGGGCATCCCACTTGACCCTGCGGACAAGTCAGATGCTCTGGTGCCAGTTTCAGGTTCTTCGCTGGCCGTCGGCATCGATTTCCATGCAGGTGAGTGTTACACCTTATGATGAACAGGCTTTAACATGGCCAGTTTTTTATAGATCTACTAATCAGTATGATTCAGTGTTAATTATTATTAATAATAATAATCATGCATACAGTGAGAGTCAAAAGTTTGGACACACAAGTGAATATTTTGTGATGTGATGTGATGTGATGATGCTACTATCTGATCTTGAATATCAGCTAATTACAATCTACAAAATATTATCATGGTTGCCAATCTTACCTTCCAGAGAACAAAATGCACAGCGCCCCCAAGTGTTCAGACACACAAACTGTTAAAAGTTGGCATAGCCAGTCATAATGTTTTCTCTTTCCAGTCCTAATATTTAATAATATTGAACTGTAGACCTAGGTTTGTGGAGGCTTGGTGGAAATGGGTTATTATACAGCCCAGTTTGAATAGGCTGTACTGATTATTTTCTACGTGTTTCCTTTTGAAGTGAGCAGCTGAGAGTTGTAGACGGTTGGTAACTCCTGCTCTCAGTGAGATCTGTATTTCCTGTTTTGTAGACAATGATACGATTTACTGGGTGGACATGGGTCTCAGCACCATCAGCCGAGCAAAGAGGGACCAAACCTGGAGAGAGGACGTAGTCACCAATGGCATCGGCAGAGTGGAAGGCATAGCTGTGGACTGGATTGCAGGTTTGGGGCACACGCACACACGCACACATTCAGTAATGTCTGTAAAGAGTTCATGGAAATGTTTATATCAGCACTCAAGTATGTCATGTGTTAATGTTTAGATGGCGTATTGGAAATGATAAGGCCAGATTACAGTGCGCTGAGTAAACACTGGTTGTATAACGGCCTTCAGTGCTGAGTTCCCTCTGAAGAATTTACACTTTGTGTCGCACAGCTCCAACCAACAACAAGAATTCCAGATTTAACTTGCACAGTCTGAACTCCTCAACCCTCTTCTTCTAAACTGAATTTATTCACTGATAGATTAATAAACAGGAAGCTCTCATTTATTTTCTGTGGCCTTTTCTTGTGTAGGTTGTATTTGAATACAGTCTATGAAAGGATTCTGTGATGTACCTAAAAATGTGTCTGTCAACTCCACTGACCACACAGGAGCACTTTGAAGTTCTCTGATCACAGATTAGAGTTTTTTACATCTATTTCTCTACATACTTTGTTAAATAATTTTAATGGTCAGGACCCCACAGGACCACCACAGAGCAGGTATTATCAATCTGTGCAGAAACAGATGAGCCTCTGTCTCTAGCTTTACATTTATAAGGTGGAGCCACTAGGTGGGAATGTCTAATAGAGTGGACAGTGAATGGATACAGTGTTTAAACACTCCAGCAGCACTGCTGTGTCTAACGTTCTTGTATCAGCACAACACACACTAAAACCATGTCAGGGTCATTGCAGTGCTCAGAATGACCCACCACCTGCTGTGTAATGGACCTTTGGGGTTCTGACCATTGAGTATTAGGGTGAAGGGAGGATAAAAAGTATGCAGAGAAACAGATGGACTATGGTCTCTTCAAGAATACTTGCAAGAAGTTGACTGTTGTATTTGTAGATCCAACATAGAATCGTGAGCTGCCTTAAATTACACAGTTCATGTTGTTTATTGTTTATCACTGTTTGTTTTGATCTGTAGGGAACATCTACTGGACTGATCAGGGCTTTGATGTGATTGAGGTCGCCAGGTTAAATGGCTCTTTCCGTTATGTGGTAATCTCACAAGGACTGGACAAACCCCGGGCCATCGCCATCCACCCGGAGAAGGGGTGAGCTTTCCATCATTGCTTATGATCATTACATACGTACACACACACAAACACACAAAGTGAGAAAAAGCCATGGTCTGTGTGTGTGTGTGCGTGTGTGTTCACGTGTGTGTGTGTGTGTGTGTGTGCGTGCGTGCGTGTGTGTTCACATGTGTGTGCGTGTGTGTATGTTTGCAGGTATCTGTTTTGGACAGAGTGGGGTCAGTACCCACGTATAGAGCGGTCTCGTTTGGACGGCAGTGAGAGGGCAGTTCTGGTCAATGTCAGCATTAGCTGGCCCAATGGCATTTCCATCGACTATGAGGTAAAAGTGGCAACATGGGCACAATTACTTTCACACATACACAGATCATGATGGAACAGACATTGATCATCCATAACATTATGACCACCTCCTTGTTTAGCTCAACTTAAACTAAAATACCACCACCATGCCAGTGTCACTGCAAGACACCTGTTCATTTTTTTGGAATCCCATCATGCACATGTTCCATGACTTTTTCGTTTTTAAAAAAAATATATATAACGACATCAACTTTTTCTGAGTACAGCTGCCCACTGCAAAATGAGGTATTACACATTCCCTCTGCCCACAGTCAGATCAAATCTGCCCCAATTGCTAATCAACTGTTTGGTGTGTGTCTGCTACAGGAGGGTCTGCTCTACTGGTGTGATGCCCGTACTGATAAAATCGAACGAATTAACCTGGAAACTGGAGAGAACCGAGAGCTGGTTCTGGCCAGCAACAACATGGATATGTTTTCCGTCTCTGTATTTGAGAGCTACATCTACTGGAGCGATCGGTCAGTGAAATTACTCAATCAGACCTCTGTAACGAACTGGCCCGAGTGAGTTTCAGTGCTGTTGAGAAGCCAGTATGAACAGATCAGGCTGAACTCCAATACTATATTTTTACTGCATTGACAAATGTGTTGACCCAAGGTTTTAAGACTCTATATGTATCATATAGAACTGAATTATTTGTTTTGCTAATATTTACGTCCCAAATTTGATTGTTCAGTCTCATCATTATTAATTATCCATTGTTTGTTTGTGTGTATTTTAATAGCACTCATTCTAATGGCTCTATAAAGAGGGGTAATAAACACAACGCTACAGACTCTGTTACTCTGAGGACGGGTTTGGGAGTGCAACTGAAAGACATCAAGGTGTTCAACAGGGCAAGACAGCAAGGTGAGAACTGAAGCAACAGAACTGAATCTGATCCAAACTCTCCTATGTAAGGTTACACTCCAGGTTATTGTCTGGGTGCAGTCCCGATTATAGTCTGGGTGTAGTACAGGTAATAGTCTGGGTGTTGCCCAGGGTGTAATCCAGGTTAAAGTCCTTGTGTAGTACAGGTGTAATACAGGGTGTGGTGCAGGGTTTAGTCCAGTTTATAGTCAGGGTGTACTCCACGGGGTAGTCTAGATTATATTCTGTTATCACGATGTCACCCAGGTCATAGTCAGGATGTACTCCACATCATAGACTAAATAATCTGGGTGTAGTCCGAGTTTTCTCAATGTCAGGTGTAGTCCAGGTTAAAGTCTAGGTGTAGTCCTAGTTAAAGTGTAGGTTATAGTCCAGCTGTAGTCCAAGTTACAGTGTGGGTTGTATTCTAGCCTGGGTTGTAATTCTAGATTATACTGTGGGTATAGTGTAGATGTACTCTGGGTATAGTCTGATGGTCTTAGTTATTGTCCAGTTGTAGTCCAGGTTAAAGTTATGCTTTGGGGAAAGTGATGAGTTGTTTTTTCCAGGTAGCTGCTTATTATATTTTTCTCTTCCAATTAGAAGTCTGAGCAGGACAAATTTTAGCACCCACAATATTTCATCCCACTCATACAGAAAAACAACATTTGTCCCCCCACCACTCACCTCCTACAAGCCTTGGCCTGTTCCTGCTCACACACACTCATAGAGTCTAAGTGATATCCAGTGTCTTTATAAATAATTAATTTTCTGAAATTCATCTGTAGGAATGTTATGTTGGGGTCGGAATGCAAAAATAAAGCTGTTAAAATATTGGTTTTGCTTGGAGCAGAGCGATTATCTTTTCCCTTTTCCCCAATATTTCTGTATCATTTGTGTGATTAAGAGTCCAAGCACTTAGTTTCTGAATTTGTGATTATTATTAATGAGTCGTTGTGATTTTTATTTTCAATTTATTAAGAGTATTGTATCACTTTTTACTGTATTTGTTGTTTTTAAATGTTGGAATGATGCAATTATTATGCATTTTCAATTTTTTAGGAATCAACATCTGTAAGCAGAATAATGGGGGCTGTCAGCAGCTGTGCCTTTACCGTGGGAATGGGCAGCGGACGTGCGCTTGTGCCCATGGGATGCTGACTGAGGATGGGAAGAGCTGCCGAGACTATGACGGGTACCTGCTGTACTCAGAGAGAACCATACTAAAGAGCGTCCACCTGTCAGACGAGTACAACCTGAATGCTCCGATCAAACCGTTTGAAGACCCTGAACACATGAAGAACGTAATCGCGCTGACCTTTGATTACCGTGGCGGGGGTGGCAAAGGAGCCAACCGGATCTTCTACAGCGATATCCATTTCGGGAACATCCAGCAGATCAATGATGACGGCTCAAACCGGAAGACGGTGGTGGAGAGTAAGTGTGTCTCTGTTGTCCTTCCTCAGATGATCTAACTGACCATTTTCTTTCTATGACCAACTCTGTACTGTGGGGAGGATTGGCCATGTTTAGCAGTGCTGTCGGATTCCAAATGTTTACACAGGAGCTTCTGGAGATTTTGGTTAAACATGAAAATATTTTTAATTATAGTTGATGATTCCTTTGCACCATTTATTTATATGGACCCAGATATTGGGTTATGGAGGGAGGGTCTGTTTGCTCTTTCATTGCTCACACAGTTTTCAAATTTCAGTGGGATAATACTGATACATACATAAATAACAGAATCAGAAAAGGACATTCAGGTTTGTTTTATTTCATTTGGACCACTGTCAAGTATTTTGAAGAATTTATTATCATAAATGTACTTGTCAAGCTAATTATTACAAATAGAAAGAATTGAAATTCTTGCATTTGCAGGTCAAAACACTCTGGGTGATCAATTTCTAACAGGATTAACAGGATTAACATGGTGTAAATTGTTTCTAGTTCTTATAAGAACAAAACACAGAACATTGTAGTCATTAGCAATTTTTTTTTTATCTAAACATGGTCAAAGTCATAGATAATATCTAAATTCAGTTAATATTTACATCTCAAATGAAGACAAAATTGAGTAACCCAGGATCTCCTGAAATTAATATCTGGCATGTGTGACCAATGACCATTTTTTGTGAATAGAAGTACATTAAACTATGAAAACATCCCACATAATTGGCCTGGGGTTCTAATGGTTAATTATGTGGTTGTACAGATGTCTTCAGGCTTCATTATGTCTGCAGTTCTGAATTCTTTCACTGAAGCATTCCACTCCTCCCTCTATAGAACCACACAACTGAAGAGAATCACAATCAGAGCCACAGAAGCTCTTTTAGCCAACAGACTTGCAAACAGAGCAGGGCGGAGTTCAGAATTACAGCCAGTTCTTTTGTCTGAAGTGAAAACAGAGGGATGGTTTTGGGCTGAGGCAGCACTGTGACAGAATGAAGAGTGATCTCTACTGATTTAAAAACACGCTCGTATGGAAAACATCATTTTATGCATTTAACTTAAAAGCATGAAGACTTATCTTCTGTCACTCACCTTAAATGTTTCAAGAATAAGCAACCACACACCCTCTCTTTTCTCTCTCTCATCACTTTTAGCATGCATGTGTATTTTTGGGACCTTTTTATAATAAACCATCTATAAAAATGTTTCCTTATATATGAATAACAGTTGAACAATTGAACATCATCTAAATGGTTCTTTGAGTTGTCATGATTTAGAACCCTTGAAGAATTCTTTAGGAGTGTATGGAGAGCCCATTCTGGTAAGGGTCTGGATATAAAATTTCAAACCCCAGATAATGTACCACCTGCACTAATTTAATACCTCCATACAGCAAAAAATATTAGTAGTTGTTCTCATCAGCAACTATGATCCAAAAAGTACTCTTGTTCCAGACTCTGTAAATCGCCAACTGTGTTTTTAATATCCTGCCTTAATCAATGCCAAATCCACTATAATCTATAATTCTTTGCATACCTGTTTGAGATAAACAAAAATTACAACAACAAAACAAACAAAGAAAAAAACATTCAGAGTGATGGTTTGGTATGAAACTGTGTTTCATCTGATTTTTTTGCAGTGGTGGTGAATGTAAGCAGATGTCGTCACCATGACTACAACACAAATATAGCCAGTTTATTTACTGTCTAAACCCACCAGTGAACCTACACATGACTTCTGAGTTTTCCATGGAATGGAATGATGGTAAAATAGTGATAAACAAGTGCACATTTTCTTTGGGGACTATTTTTGCTGCACAACACTTTTCCCTCAACCAGTTTTTAAAATATGCAATTTTATAAACATGTTTTAATATAAAATCTTTTCAGGTAAAACAGTGCATCAGGCAATGTATTCATAACCATTTGGTGTAATTACATTCTGTGAGGCAGAATTATTTCTTGTAGGTTTAGATGTCTTAGATCTTAATTTTAAGATGGTTCTCCACAGCCTTTCCTTTTGAAAAGAAGCTTCAGCTCTTTTCTGAACTTCTGTGACATAAAAACGTACAAGATGGGGTTCATAATCGTAGAAGAAGTGGCCATGACCCGAGCGAAGGTGGCAAAGTGTCCGTAGCGTGGTAACGGCCCAATTGCTAAACCCTGATTTGCAAGTTGGGCCAGCATCAGGCCGTAGGTGGGTAGCCAACACAAAGTGAAAGCCAGCACCAGCAGGACAGAGGTGTGGGTCACCTGGGTCTGATAGTGTTCCAGGCGGTCCGTTTGACCTGTCCGGCCCTGCCTAGCCTTTCTCAGAAAGTGATATATTTTCCAGTAAGCTACCACAATGACTCCTAGTGGAAGAGCGAAAGCAAACATGAAATGGCAAACCCCATATGCTAGCTGTCCCGAGTAAGACAGAAAGTTGAAGCAGATGAGGTCCTGTCTAGCAGTGCGAACTTCAGTCCCAGGAATCAGCATCCGCCAGGCGAACTGAGGAATCGCTAAAATGATAGCTGGTACCCACAGTGCCCCTGTAGCCACTTTCATATGTCCATCTCTGCGCCATCGGTATGCTTTGGTTGGATGGACCACGATAACGTAGCGGCTGAAAGCCAGGGCTGCCAGTGTAAAGGCGCTTGCAGAGGTGCACGTGGCTCCCAGGAAGCTCAGGGCCTTGCACATGAAGTCCCCGAAAGGCCAGTGGCGCGTGGCTATGGCAACTGTGTGATATGGAACACAGGACAGAAGAAGAAGGTCCGCTACACTTAGTGATAAGAGAAGAATGTCTGTTCCATTCGTTTTTGGTTGTTGGATTCCCCCAGTGGTGGCTCCATTCGTCTGCTGGTGTCCACCCTTCATTGTCCGGCAGATGATGACAATGACTAGAACATGTCCCACCACTCCTGTCACCAAGATGAAAGTGTCCAATATGGGTACCAACACCCGCTCAATGTCGGTTGGTCCTGACACGTTGTTGATGTTACCAGGTCTAGACTCATTGATAGTGTAGCCTGAGCGAACGTTTTCCATGACTGACATGGATTTTAACAAGTCCCCATTCCGACGTGTACCTTTTTTCCTGTGAAACAGTCACTCTCAACAAGTTCCAAGGTAAACGGATTTAAATCAGTTCACTTCCCTGTAACTGCAAAAGTCAATGGTACCAGCTGTAGCGTCCATCTGGCCATAACCAAGCTGTGAAAGCGTATTCCAAAAGTAGATTTCCTGTTCCACCTTGTGTGACTAAGAATGAGGAGCCGCGGCAGTGCTCCCACTGATCAATATTTACAATAGTTGTAAAGCATTGATAAAACACCTTGCTGGAATGATTACTGCATAGTCAAACATGCTGAAGTCCAAAGAACATTCCCAGAGGGGTCTGTTCTGCAAACAGGAGTGGCCAGTTTTGTCCTGAAAATCAAATTTAGATTCCCAAATCATGTAGAATCTTCTCAGCAGAGCTCTGTTGAGCTGAACAGTGAGGACAAAAGTGAACAAAGGAGATTTGCTGTTAAATATCTGCTTTGTCCCCAGTTTTCTCAAATTCCGTGTTCAAAAACCAAACACAAAGAACCGACTGTCCATTTATCCACAGTTAACCACCCAAAAGGAGAGAGTCCATCCTGCACTGCCCGCTGATGGGTTTGTGGTGTGTGTGTGTGGCGAGCTGTGCCTCAGACACTGAGGTGAAGAGTGTGTGAGAGAAGCCAGATGTCCTTTGAACTCTGTACAGTGACGAAGGTCCATAAACAGGGAAATCTGTTTGGCTAGTGGTTTAGATGGTTGTCGGTGGGAGTGTGCTTTCAATCCATAAAAACGTCTCCAAAGCTTTACAGGTCTCATCCCACTGTAATTTTTCTTTATTGTGTGTTTGCTGCGTATAAAAGCAGATAATGGACTTTGGACCCCTTCAAATACTTTTCTTTGTTCTTTGAGGCTAAAACTATAAAACACATGGCCAGTTGGCCAGTTGGCCAGTTAACCCATATCAGAGCTGAGAGACTATGTAGAAATGTTTGGATTATTGTTATTGGATTATTGTTTGGATTTTTATAGTGTAATGAACTATTCCTCAAAAAGTAAAACAAAATTCATGCTTCTGAAAATGGGAACCAAATCAAAGAAATGAGATGTACTCAGACATATTTATTTATTAAGGCAAATTATTCAATTTTACATATCTGTGAGTGGCAAAAGTACATGAACCTTTGCTTTCAGTATCTGGTTCCAAAAGATTAACTTTATTCTTGTGCAACAACACCTGCAACTGAACATTTCCAGTAGCTTAATTATTCCTGCTCATCAACGTCCTCCATACATAACAGCTTTAGCTTAGATATGTTGGTGGGCTTCAGGTCCTTCCACAATATTGCTGTTGCATTAAGGTATGGACGCTGACTTGGCTCTTCTCAAAGATTAACTTTATTCTTCTTTAACCATTGTTTGATGTAATGAATTGTGTGCTCAGGGACATTGTCTTGCCGCATGATCCATGTTCTCTTGAGATTGTGTCCTGACAATTTCCTTTAGAATGTATTGGTCTAATTCAGAACATTTATGGCAAGCCATCCTAGCTTAGATGCAGCAAAATATGCCCAAACCCTGATACTACCACCACCACGTTTCACAGATGGGATAATGGTTTTATGCTGGAATGCAAAATTTCCTTTTCTCCAAGCATAATTCTTTTCATACCTATAATATCTATTTTAGTTTCATTTGTCTATAAGACAGTGTTTCAGTAGCTTTCTGGCTCGTCCATGTGATCGTCAACAAAATGCAGATGGGCAGCAATGTTCTTTTTGAAGAACAGTGACTTTCTCCTTGCAGCGATGCCATGTAAACCACTGTTGTTCAGTGTTCATCTAATTTAGCTGCTTAGAAGTTACCTTGGTTTCCCTTGTGACCTCTTGGACTACGTCTTGCACTTGGCACGATGGCACGATCTTTGTTAGTCGATCACTTCTGGTGATCTGCTAATCCTAGAGGTGCTCATACTTTTGCCACTCACAGAAATGTAATATTGTTTAATTCCCTTCAATAATTAAATGACCAAGGATATTATGTTGGTCTCATTTGTTTGATTTGGTTCTCCTTCTCTATTAGGAAATCTAAAAGGTTCACTTCATATTTGTTTGGGATTATTTTAATATTATATAGAGATTTCTGGGTAGACACACTCACTGCCTGCTGAACTACCCCAGACGTTCAGAATGAAGTGTAGCTCTGGCACAGCCAGGCCTCCGTCAGGCCCACTAACATTTTCCCTTTCAATCTGTTTCTATTATTCATTTTTTGTTATTTCAGTCTCTAAATGTCTTCTAGACCTGCATGTACTTAATTCTTCCACTGCACTGCACATGAACCGCTTACGTAATTGAAGCCAGGCACAGAATGCCCCACCTCTGCTTGGAAACTGCTGCTTGGCTCTCTTGTCCAAGCTCTGACGAGGTTGGGCAGTTAGCAGAAAGCGTCCAGAGCTCTCTTCCGCCTCATCACTACAGCTTTGTGTCAGAAAACACATCTTTGTGAAAGTGTGGAGTGTAAAAACTGAAACTCCCACATCCAGGCTCCAGCTTGGGCAGAGCACTCAAAGAGGTCTGCTGTGTTTCTGCTACGCTACTTTTGTGATTTTGAGGCGCTATCTTGTGATTGAGGCTGAAATCTGGCCAGCGTGTTCATGGTAAAGCAACCTGATTTATCACAGTTCATGTGTGGCATGAAAGTGTGTGCCAGTTTGATGGGCCATTCCATTTCTGAAGTTCATCGGCCCACAGTGTCACATGTACCAGGAAAACATCATAGAAGGTATTCCCACCAACAGTGGCATGTTCCATGCCTCTAGCACCCACTATCAAGCCTTTCTTAACCTCTGATACTCCCTTCTCCTCGCCATAAGCATTGGCCATAGTTCAAGCTCAATTTATTGAGGTGTGGACGTTCACAAGCCGTCCCCTGAGGTAACACCACTATGTAATCAGTTTACATAGCAATATTCCATTACGTTTGGCATGTCAGTGTATCAGCAGTCAATTCATCCAAAGTTTCAGATTAATCCCCACTTTTGATTTTTGAATTCTGGATTATCTTTATTAAAACTCTTGACATTCTACAGCTCTGCACTGATTTTAGAATCAGCTACAGCTCTGGTAGTTTTTCCAGACATATCTAACAGCCCTTTATGGTTTCATAATAAAGAAGTACAGATCTACCATCCTAATACATTAAAATTATATGTTGCTTTTGTGTTCTTCTCACTTCTCATTCTCTCCGTCCTTTCTCCCTGACAGTGACATTCAGAACATACCTTTGTAAATATCAATAAATCTTTTTTTCATTTCCCTGTTCATTAAACATGATAATTCTTTCATATATATATATATATATATATATATATATATATATACATATATATATATATATATATATATATATATATATATAGCAGCAATGCATTTTGTCCTTGTGCAGAAATGGCCTTTTAAAGTGAGTGAAGGCGTCTGGTCTCAGTGAGTGATTTTCAATGGTTCTGGCACCATGCGATTACAGCAGCTCTGTCCTGCGAGGGATGTTTTTTCAACCTATATTAGGTTTTTCACTTTCCTTTAGTTTTTTTTATTGTACATTTAACTCTTAACCATACTCATAACTTAACTCATACTCAATAACATACATTTCTTCTAAGTTTGTTTTCTGTTTAGTCACAGTTTTTTAGTTATTAATACTTTTCTGGTATGGAATGGAGAACAAAAGAGCTGGTTGTGCAGCACAACACACACACTCATGTGTCGTGTATCTGGAACTCCAGAAATCTACTCCACACTCTGTGACCGACGCCAAATGGATCAGTAAACAGAAAGGTGGTGGGATCGATGGTGTCATCCAGCACATGTTTCCCAGACATTGAACTCTTAGCCATGAGTTTACGTCTATATTACCTGCTAAGGGAGTTCATGGTCTCCATGATTGTTGTTTACTTACCAGCAGACATTTTATTTACTTTGCAACCAGGGAGAACAAAGTACTCAACCACCTGTATTTAAACATTAAGGATGCAGACAGTTAATTTGTGTTTCCACCATTGAGATCATAATCTGGTCCTGCTTACTCCCACATACTGACCAGTGGTCTTAAGGTAACTGGTGACAAAGAAAAATATCAGGAGATGGGCCCCAGAAGCAGTGGAGGCTCTGCAAGTTTGTTGTAGCAGCAACAAACCACGTGTCACCATTGACAAGAAACAGAAGACAAGAAGAAAAATACCTACAGACTTAAGGACAAGGTCCTGCTTAGGAGTGTGCAAAGGGAGCTTTAGGTGACACTGACAGAGAGAAGAAACTTCAGACAATGCAAGCGCTTTTGCCTGGAATGAGAAAAATCACTGGCATCAGGGTTAAACCACAAACTGTGGGGGACGGTTTGGACAGTTTGAACCTGTTTTAACAGGTTCAGCATGTCATCGCCCACCCCCACCTATACCTCTAGTAGCAGTAGCCTAACTTCCTCATCCCTGCTGCTGTCTCCACTCTCCTCTCACTCCATCCCCCACAGCCATTATCCAACCAAGTGAAGAGAGTCTTATAGGCCCCTGTTTGTGCAGAGTGGAATCAGCCAGTCTGACCTTCTGGTCTGCAGCGTTGGAGCACGTTCTCCCCTTTCCTCTTTGCCCTGTACACCAAAGACTTTCTGTACAGGTCAGACTTTTGCCATTCAGAAGTTTTCTGGTGACCGCGGTGGTCAGGTTGAATCAGGAAAATACAGAGATCTATTGAGCAGTTGATATACAAAAACCACCTGCTTCTTAATGTGACCAACACCAAGAGCTCTGCTGTAGCAAGGAGTGGAACTGGACGCGGTTTGTGTTGGGACTCATAATGGCACATTTATTTGCTTTGTAGTTCATTAGTTTTAGTTTTTAGTTTATTGTATTTTAAACTATCTTATTAATTGTTTCTTAATTCAAGTTCTGTCTTCTTTATCCTCTTTGTTGTTCTGCTGTAATATGTCACTTTCCCTCTGGGATTAATAAAGCCATCCGTATGTTTGTCCATCTTTCTATCTAATCTTGGCTGCAGATGTTGGCTCTGTGGAAGGCCTGGCATATCACCGGGCGTGGGACACACTCTACTGGACCAGCTACACCACCTCCACCATCACCCGACACACAGTAGACCAGAACCGCTGGGGAGCTTTTGACCGGGAGATTGTGGTCACCATGTCAGGGGATGACCACCCAAGAGCCTTTGTCCTAGATGAGTGTCAGAAGTGAGTTGTTTATGGAGACCTACACTATAGAAAACCCCCTTCAGATTTCCACAGGTGTAAGTCAGGAGTACTCTTTATCTCAGCATCTACACTTCTAAGAAGATTGTTCGTTATATTTTGGAACATTGCTGTGAGGAGTATTTGATTGCAGTCTGCCTCACAAGAGTGAAAGAATCTGTGAAGTCAGATAATGATGTTGGACTTGAGTTTTTTCTTAGGAAGCTCCATCATTCTAGAGAACACCACAACTTAATGCTTGTTGGCTTTATAACACTCTAGCCCACACTTGGCATGGGGCATGGTGATCGCTGGGTCATGTGAGCATGGCTGCTCCAGAGAACCCCTTTCTTTTGTTGAGTGCTTTTCTATGGCGATTATACAGCGGTATGTAAACAAGGCCTATCTAGATCTTTAGAGTTTACTGGACAGGAACATGGGTTAGTAAGGTTTTTCTTTAAGTGTTGAAGAGAGTAGGTGTGTCTAAACATTTGATTGGTACTGTATATCATAGGTATTGTGAATTATTCTCTTTATCCATATCAGTCAACCCTGGAGTGAGCAGTGAAAGCTCTGCCTCTACAACAGTCATTTGTATGCAGTGTTAAATTTGACCTCTAGACATGCCTGCTTGTGACCAGAGTGCTGATGGCTCATAAGAGTGATTTACACTGGAGCCAGAGCAGCAGAGGTCAACTCAGCTCCCAGTGTCCTCATAACCAGCACAAGATTTCAGATTCACTAATTAAACCAAGAGTTTGGAGTTTATAAATTATTCTTCATCCTAAATGAAGATTTAACCTGGGCGCTTTGAGACTAATGTGGTTAACAAGTTATGGAAGCTTATAACCCACAAATTAGCATTGTGCTCACTGGATATCTTCACATATGCCACACACCGATCTGTTTAATAGAAAGCCCCTCGGCTCTGTGTCTCCTTCTTTCTTTAGTCTGATGTTTTGGACTAACTGGAACGAGCAGTCTCCCAGCATCATGCGATCTCAGCTGTCTGGTTCTAATGTTCTGGTGATCATTGGGACAGACATCCGCACTCCCAATGGCCTGGCCATCGACCACCGTGCTGAGAAGCTGTACTTCACTGATGCCACGCTGGACAAGATTGAGCGCTGCGAATATGACGGCAGCCACCGCTATGTGAGTCCGCTGTGTTACATACAGCACATGTATTCATTTCCATTTAAGGACTTTAACGACACTGTAATAAAATAATTGCTATTGCAATATAGAGAACAGCGTGTCAATGTATAGAAATGCAATGATTCGTATGTAGTGTGTCCTCATTTCACTGGACATGTCCTTTTTTTTATGGTGTCCGAAATGAAGGTTAGCATTGATTTCACATGTGTGATGCATGTACATCAGTTTAAGCCCTCTAAACCCGCAGATTAATGACTAAAGTTTCATCATAACACCACTGAATACAATTTTTCTGTCGCTGTTATTAGTTACAGTAATAAATCCGGCAAGCTGGATGCAGAGCTGCAATGAAAACATACAGGCTGAGCAACCGGCTGTTAGGTGAAAAGAGCATGTGGATAAAACCATTTGTAAACACTGTTCAATCAGAGACAGAAGGCAACACATCACATGTCCAGCAGAGTTAAATTAGTGTGAGGTGTGGGAGTCTCGTATAGACACAGGTCAACCTCAGGTCAACTAAGTGAACCAGGGTGTCGTACCAGCATTCGAAAAGCTAAAATGCAAAACTTTCAAGACATGATGTAATGAAAGAAGAAGCGTGTGAGGCAATCGCTCCATGGAGCTGCTACATCACAAACAGATGGTGTCAAAATAAAAGTCACCAATACAAATTATTAAAATAGCAATAAAAAAATACTTATTAATAAAAAATATTTATTATTCTCTCTTTTTTGCTGAAAAAATAACGTAATACAGGTTATTTTTTGTTATATTTTATGTTACTTTGCACATCCTTGGTTACATTTTCACAGAAAAAATATTTTGGACTTGTCATGTTTTATATCAGCAGTTAATTTTTGAATACGTTATTCATTATATTCTTTATTGTCTTCATTGTTAGTCATTGCATAAAATCAATCAATCAATGTTTATTTGTATAGTGCTCTTCACAACTGATGTTGTCACAGAGCAGCTTTAGAGAAATCAAAAAATAAAAAGGTTAGACCCCCTAGTGAGCAGGCCAACGGGTGACAGTGACAAGGTAAAATTCCCTCAGAGCAGGAGGAAGAAACCTTGGGAGGAACCAGGCTCACAAGGGGGGACCTATTCTCCTCTGGTTAAACTACTTATACATACCAATCACTTCAGGGTAAACTTAAACGTTGATGGCTACATAACTTAATAAAAAAATTATTGATCCATAATCTAAAAGTTTTCATTTTAATAATCAGTAGATTATTTGACTAATACAATGTCCATTTGTTGTAGCCCTGTTCAGCACTAATGAAATTTTACACTGAAACCAAGTCCTGTCTGGCTTCATTTGGGCTAAAAGGAGGGAAAAAGAGGAAAAGGAGTTTTTTGTAACTGCTGGCTGGAGAACAGAACCTGATTTTGGATGTTGTGCTGATGTTTTTACTGGTTCAGATCCGGTGATGAATCACTGTGAGTGCAATTCTAATGGAGGGTGTTTCCTCTGTAGGTGATTCTGAAGAATGAGCCGGTGCACCCGTTTGGCCTGGCTGTTTATGGTGACCAGATCTTCTGGACAGACTGGGTACGCCGGGCCGTCCTCCGAGCTGGCAAGTTTGTGGGTGCTGACATGAAGGTCCTGCGTGCTGACATCCCTCAACAGCCAATGGGAATCATTGCTGTGGCCAATGACACCAATAGCTGTAAGTCTGTGCCAGTTTTGGTTTCCAGACTTTACTGTAAGACTTTAGTGTCAGTGAAGTTTTAGAGAAGAATCACCTGTGAGAGTGACTTAATGCTAAAGGTGTTAAATCCAGGTCAAGAAATTAAAAATCCACCCAGAATTTTGTTCCAAATGCCTGGGGAGGCCCGCTGAAGCTTCGCTTACTCCAAGCATTTGGAACAAAGTCCTGCAGTTGATTTTTTACTTTCTAGAACTGAATCATTTCTTTTGGGGTGAACTGTCTGCAGAGCTCTGAGGGGTTTATTTATTTAATTTAATGACCCAAACTATTCGAAATTGAAAAGCCACAGCAGCATCCAGTTTCTGTTACAATTAGTGAAACTAATTCAGAGTGGGGAAACTTATCCAGTGAGAATTGTTCACAGTGGTGGTGAATGGAAGCAGACATTCGTACATATATCATAATTAAACCTTAACTTAATTAAAATCAGAGTGAGAAAAATCTAATTACATATGACTCAAGTTGTCCCCAAACGTTTGATGGGCAGCAGGTCTATGGGTCCAGCCAACATCCCAAATTTCACCGCAGTGTGAGCAGTCACTCTGCATTTCGTCTTCTCATATGAGTGTGTGTGTGTGTGTGTGTGTGTGTGTGTGTGTGTCTTGACACTCTGTCAAAGTGTCTCATCTGGGTAATTAAGTGCCAAAAGTAATCTCAGTATCTGATGCAACTAAGGAGAACTTCATACAGCCCGGAAAAGCCAACCATCTCTCACACGAACAATATCTCAGTATCCTCAGTGTGTCAATCCAGCCATGAGGGCAGCCATTCACACCATCTACTACATAATCATCCAGACTCCGCCTACTTAGATAATGTGTTCCGCCCTCCTGCTCACCTCTGCTGCAGTATTTCCTATGTTTGGGTGTGTTAGAGTTGCAAAATTCCAGGAATTTTCAAAGTGGGAATTAACAGGAATTTGTGGGAATTAACAGGAATTGGTGGGAATAAAACTGAAATTTACAAAATTAAAGGTTGGACCTCAACAGGGAACTCAAATATAGTCGGGGAAAATATATCGTAGCTTAATTATTATATTACAATTATAACACACACACACACACACGCACACACAGTAAGTGGACCTCAGGGGAAAAGAACTATGGGAGAAATGTGGGATATGAGCTCTTTGGGTTTCACTGTGTTGGGAAGTGTGTGTGTAGAAGGAATCCTTTTTATTGACAATGTCTTTAATCTCAGTAATGACGATGGAGGTGATGTGCACAGAGGCTAAGTGAGGTGAACTATTAAAGAGCTCTGAGATCCTTTTCTTTAGTTTGCTTTTATCTCCAACTGAAGGACAGTTTTTGTTGTGTCTCAGAAGCTCCTCCTCTCCCGCCCTCGTCTGCTTTCACACACTCGCTCTTGTGGAACTGCAGAAAATCCCATTTGGGAAGTGTCAAGCTGGATTACTGGCTGCCTGATGGAGCACTGAATTAGTGCTGGCCCTGTGTGTGTGTGTGTGAGTGTGTGTGTGTGTGTGTGTGTGTGTGTGTGTGTGAGTGTGAGTGTGTGTGAAAATCATACTCTAAAGGTTTGATATATATTTACATGATGACAAATTGAAAATGTTATTGAAATTCTAAATTTAAAACTTATTAAAGGAGATATTGATTAAATATGACTGGATCTCGTATGTGAACGTGGAGGAATCAGTTCAGTGTTTTCATATTTGTGTCATAGCTTTTAAATAGGTATGAATGTATTTCTAATTCATTCATTTTACCACCCAGAATTAGGAATGGTTTAATGATCAGGGTCTGTGAATGGGATTGTGTCAACTCTGGTTCTGCACCCCTGTCCTTAGTTTTAACACACCCCTGGGGTTCCTCGTTCCTCCAGGACCAGTTAGAGAAGCACTGGTTTACATAAATAAATATAAACTAGTATTTTTATTTTGGACACTTACTTAATCTGTGTATACTGTTGGACAGTTGTGGCATTAGGACTAATGGCTAAAACTAATAACCATTGTTCAATAAAAAACTTGTTTTGTGTGTGTGTGTGTGTGTGTGTGTGTGTAGGTGAGTTCTCCCCCTGCAGGGTAAATAACGGAGGTTGTCAGGATCTCTGCCTGCTGTCATCTGAAGGCAAGGTCAACTGCAGTTGCCGTGGAGAACGAAAACTCCTGGACGACAACACTTGCATCTGTAAGGACATGAACTCCCCATCTCCATTTCTCCACTTTTTTCACTCCTCCCGATAAAGTAGCTATTTCACTTCTTTAAAGGGAAACTCCACCCTTTTCTCTGAATTCTCTGCATAATCACATGTTTGAGATAAACTCACTTAGAGTGGGGGTTTGGTGTGAAATTGTGCCTAATTGTAGAGAATCTTGCCGACTCTGATTTCTGTACAGCTGTGTTGAATGGAAGCAGGTGTCAGTTGTCATGACCACACAAATGTAGTACAAATATAAACATACTATCTGGACTTTATTTGGAATGTTGATGATGTTGAAAGAGTGGCAAATCTGAATAACTACATTGCTTTTCACTGGGGACTATGTATTGATGCATTACACCCTGCATGTGTCTTTGAGCCATGTTCTATTTTTAAACATGGACTGAAGTACAGACACAGGTCAGACTTTTCTGACTGCTTGATTGATTTGAATGTATTGTTATATCACGTCAATGTGTAACAGATGTAACTATACAGTTATGTTTTAAAATATATATGTGGACAGTTATGATGTAACAGATGGAACTATGCAGTTATGATGTAACAGATGGAACTATGCAGTTATGCTGTAACAGATGTTACTATGCAGTTATGCTGTGACATGTTAATATGCAGTTATGCCATAACATGTTACTATGCAGTTATGCTGTAACAGATGTTACTATGCAGTTATGCTGTAACAGACGTGACTATGCAGTTATGCTGTAACATGTTAATATGCAGTTACGCTGTAACATGTTAATATGCAGTTATGCTGTAACATGTTACTATGCAGTTATGCTGTAACAGATGTTACCATGCAGTTATGCTGTAACAGGCGTTACTATGCAGTTATGCTGTAACAGACGTGACTATGCAGTTATGCTGTAACAGACATGACTATGCAGTTATGCTGTAACATGTTACTATGCAGTTATGCTGTAACAGATGTGAATATGCAGTTATGCTGTAACTTGTTAATATGCAGTTATGCTGTAACATGTTACTATGTAGTTATGCTGTAACTTGTTAATATGCAGTTATGCTGTAACATGTTACTATGTAGTTATGCTGTAACATGTTACTATGTAGTTATGCTGTAACAGTCATTGCTTGTTTAATTGTGCTAAGCTCTGTCTGTTGCAGTAACTCTAATGGTGCTGCTGGTTCTGTGTATTTCAGCTCCAAACACTTCATGCAGTAGTATTTTTGACTTTGAGTGTGGGAATGGAGACTGTATTAACTACACTCTCACCTGTGATGGGATTGCCCACTGCAAAGACAAGTCTGATGAGAAGCAGTCCTACTGTAGTAAGTGCTGTGTGTGTGTGTGTGTATGTGTGTGTGTGTGTGTGTGTGCTGTATTACTGTTTGTCAGCACTCACCACCACTCACCATTTATGAGAGTATGGGAACATTCTGTAGATCATAATCAGACATGACCATAACCACCAGATGGAAGAGCTGAATAGTAAGGGTGAGGTTTAGATGTTTAGACATAATTACTACAGGATTTATTACATTTGTTAAAAAGTAACTAATTAATATATAATGACTAAAAGACTGATTCTGGTGAAGAGCAGAATCCACCAGATTGACCAGTGATGACCAATGACTGATTCAATTGATTGAAGGTTGAGGGATTGAGGGAGAATGAGGGATTTTTTTCTTACTGGACCACACTGGACTTATGGACTAAAAGTAATGCACAGTTCTTTGTATGTCCTTATTAAAGAGAGAGAGAGTGTGAGAGGTGTATGCCATTGTGTTTGTTCCAGTGTGATTTATAACAGTAATTTTCTATAAATCATGGCTCTAGATAACAAGCACATTTGGTGTAATAAATAATCGGTGAAGGTTCTGAGAAGCTCAGAAGAAAAATAGTCTGTTTAGACTAACAGATAAATGGTGTATGAGCATATAATGATGTGTGTGTGTGTGTTTAGCTAACCGTGACTGTAAGAGGGGCTATAAGCGGTGTGTGAATGGACGCTGTGTCAGACTCAACTCCTGGTGTAACGGCCAAAATGACTGTGGAGACAACTCAGATGAGCTTTTCTGTAATGGTAAGAAGAATATTTAGAATACTACTATTACTAATGCTGCTAATGCTACTACTACTACTACTACTAATAATAATAATAATAATTCTAGTAATACTGCTACTATTACTATTACTACTACTGTTACTACTATTAATTGTGCTCTTTCTACTACTACTATTGTTATTACTACTACTACAGCTATTACTGCTACTGCTACTACTATTATTATTATTATTATTACTACTACTACTACTAATATTATGAGTACTACAGCTATTACTACTAGTTCTACTACTATTAATAGTGCTGCTTCTACTACTATTACCACATCTACAGCCTTTACATGTACATTGATGGCATTTAGCTGACACCCTTATCCAGAGCAACTTACAAGGTAACTCCTATCACAGAGGTGGGCCAGAGTAGTGTTGGGAGTGAAAGACTCTTATTGGTGTAGTGCAGTATAGTTGCCCAGACTGGGAATCGAACCAGCATTAATAGTACTGCTGTTACTACTACAATTACTACTACTACAGCTATTACTACTACTGCTATTAATAGTACTGCTGCTGCTACATACAACTACTTCAATTGTTGCTACTTGCTAATTGTGAGTAATTAGCAAGTAGCAATAGTTAGAGTAGTTGTATGTAGCAGCATGTAGTTGTATATAGTTGTATGCAGTATGTAGTTTACCATACTTATTGATGCAAATCTGTGTTTTTGTGTGTTCCCTCAGCAACTTTGTGTACACTGGATCAATTCCAGTGTCGGGATGGAAGGTGTATCTCCAACTCTAGCCGCTGTAATCAGGTGGTGGACTGTGATGATGCCAGTGATGAGATGAACTGCAGTAAGGGACTAAAACCAGCTTTACACTGGTTTATTAATATTAAGCTAGAGTCAGTGATCAATCATGATAGTCTCCAAACCGCTGCTTTTTTAGCATTAGTAATCACATATATCTGTTGTTTTCTGATTAGATTTGAGTTTAAGTTGATAGTGTGGCTAACTGTCCTCAGTTCCTCAATCTACTGCTATTCCTCCTCAGCTCTAACCAACTGCTCCAGCTACTTCCGGCTGGGAGTGAAGGGTATGAACTTTCAGAGGTGTGAGTACACCACACTCTGCTATGCCCCTTCCTGGCTGTGTGATGGATCTAATGACTGTGGAGACTTCTCTGATGAGAGTAATTGCCCAGGTACCACACACACACACACACACACACACACACATGTGAAATATTTTGAACCTGAAGTTATATATTTTGTGTTTTTTCATATTGTCAACAAATAGAAAACACCAAGTTTTTTATCTAATCACACATAAATACAATATTTTTGTATTATTATTATTATTATTATTATTATTATTGATGTTATTATTGCTGTTGTTATTAGTAGTAGTATTAGTATTAATATTAGTAGTAGTAGTTAAATAATAATTTACATTACATTTTCTCTCTCTCTCTCTCTCTCTCTCTATCTCTATCTCTCAGGTCCCATAGACCCTGGGAAGAGGAAGTGTCCCCCCAATTTCTTTGCCTGTCCAAGTGGCCGCTGCATCCCCAGGACCTGGACCTGTGACAAAGAGAACGACTGTGAGAATGGAGCTGATGAAGTGAATTGCGGTGAGAAAAACACTGAACGCCCAACTGAACGTGATGCTACCTTTTTGCAGAATACAGAGGCGATTTGCACAAAACCCTTATTGACCTCCATCACCTGTCTGTGTTTCTCTCTACAGATAAGATCTGCACAGCAAACCAGTTTGAGTGTGGGAACCACCGTTGTATCTCTAACAGCTGGGTGTGTGATGGAGCAGACGACTGCGGGGATGGTACTGATGAGGACAGCAGATGCAGTGAGTGCATAACCCTGAAACACCTTCATACAAACGTCTCACACACTGTCCTGCAAAACTCATTTTAATAAACACTGTGAGCTTCTGCTGTTAAGGCTGATAATGATATAGAGTATAAATTCAAAAATATTAAATATTTCATATTCTGCACTGATGAGAATAACACCAACAACAAGAGTTTAGATTTAACTAGTGTATAATTGGGAAACTTCCTATAGTTTATCATCCCTGTATGTTTCAGTGCTTTTCCTGCTCTCAGACACCTGATTAAATCCTGTAATCCTAAAATGTATTATTAACCTGAGAACCAAAGGTTGGGGGTTCATTAAGTCATAATTTTAAATTTTGTTTTGGCTCTGCTGCACCTTAGCTGCCCTGACAGCAATAATATCCTTTGTGGATTATGACTTGATAAGATAAGATGGAACGGAACAAAAACCTGGGGTAGATTTTTACTTTCTGGATTCTCCACCATCGTTCCTGCATGTTTAAGAGGTTTTCTTCTAACACAGTGTTTCTCAACCCTGGTCCTGGAGGCACCCCTGCTCCACACATTTTACAACTTTCAATGCTCCCCGCACACATGATTCAGCTAATCAGCTCATTAACAATCCCTTTTAGAGTTACAGGAAGGTGTGCTAATGCAACGAATTCACAAGTGTGCAGGACAGGGGTGTGTCTAGGACCAGGGTTGAGAAACACTGTTCTAACATACTCTGATATTTCATTTCCTCCTCTCGTCTCGGACTCTTCAGAGAATAAGACATGCAGTTCAGATGCCTTCCAGTGTCCCAACTCCCACAAGTGTGTGCCACAGCGCTGGGTCTGTGACGGGGATGAAGACTGTCCTGATGGAGCTGACGAGATTGTGAAGGCCGGCTGCTGTGAGAACCACTTATGTCTCATAAATCCAGCCTCTAGAGATAGAGATAGAGATTTCGTCCCATTACTGTGTTCTACAAATGTCTACTCATGTTTCTCTGATTTATAGTTCATTTAATAGCCAGATTCTTTGCACAGCTCTGTAGATTTCTTTATATGACTGTGGAGCTACCTGCTGCTGAAATGGAACAGTAATGGAAGCTATTTACTGATTCTAATCACTGAGGCTCCTTTGTCATCTTCATGTTCTTCCTCTTCAGTGTTTAAGAACACATGCGAGGCGGGAGATTTCATGTGTCAAAATAAGCAGTGCATACCCAAACAGTTTGTGTGCGACCACGACAACGACTGCGGGGATGGCTCAGACGAGTCTGTGGAGTGCGGTGAGTGTAGCAGAGTCTCCCTTTACGCTCTCTACTCTCAATTCACATCGAAGGTCGTGTTACCTCTTGGAACATCAGGCCACACACATAGTACAGTCCTACACTATGTGGAAAAATGTATTGGGACACTTGTTCACTTAAAGTTAGAGTTAATCCTATTAGTATTGCAGTGAGGATTTGATTGCATTCAGCAACAACAGCATTAGTGAGGTCAGGATGTTGGTGTCACTGCTGGACTGTCTACCAAACAGAAATGCCAACCAAAAGTGTTCTGTGGGCAGCATCCTTTGAGCGCTGATGAAGATGTATCACCAACACAAACTATGCAGAAATAGATGAGTTTCTGTCTCTGACTTTTCTGACTTTACATCTATAAGATGGAGAAACTAGGTAGCTTTGACAGTGATTGGATCCCATGTTTAAATCTACTCATACCAGCGCAAAACACACTTATACACCACCACCATCACCATGTCAGTGTCACTGCAGTGCTGAGAATGGTCCACTTGAGTGGTCATGTATGGAGCTGACAGAATATGAAGAGAATTTTGCTAAATATTACAACAGAGATTGTAAGTAGTGTACAAATCTCAATTACTCTCCTTAAAGCCTGCTGGATCCATATTTAGTTGATATTATTATTAACAGCACAGTGAAAGTTTGAGCCTGATCCTCAGTTGTTTGTCTTTGTAAACAGAGTACCCCACTTGCAAGCCCAACGAGTTCCGATGTGCTAATGGACGATGCCTGATCCAGAGCTCTTGGCAGTGTGATGGCGAGTTTGACTGCCACGACCAATCAGATGAAGCCCCCAAGAACCCCAACTGCAGCAGGCCAGGTTTCATTTTTACCCTTTACCTTCATCTTAACTAACATCTGAAGGTAGCAATTTGTTCAAGGTTACGTTTAAAGGGCCTTTATCATCTTTTTGGTGTTTAATATCAATCAAGTGCATTGAGAGGGACCCTCGTTTACTATCTAGCTGAACATGTACAGAAAACAGGGACTGAAAATAAGAAATCAAAAGTAGGAGCAGATCAGGTTGATAAGAAGTTATATGAAAGAATTAAAGTATAAAATCACTATAATCATAAAAAACAAATATATTGGGATGGCTTGGGAACACCTACACCTGTATATGTTGTTACGTGGATATTTGGAGTGCAGGCCTGTAACATTTCTTAATGTCTCATGTGTACCGAGAACATGTCATAGCAGGCATTACCAGCCACAGTCGGCAGTGCACAGAAATCACATCCACGTTCAATGCAGGAGCCTTCACGTGTATCCCACAGCTCAGCACAGCTTTCTTTACAAGGCACTGTGCTGTTTACAAGGCACTGTGCTGGCTGGTGGTGGTTCCATACTGGTGTGGCTTGTATTCTCATGGCATGGCTTTGGTTCACTGGTCCGCCTTAACCAGTGCTGCTATTTTCATTGCTTAGAGACCAATATGCATCCCTTCATGGACTTCATGAAACCCCACAATGATGGGATATTCCAGCATTTTAATGCACCATGCCTTTGAGCCCAGGTTGTCCCCACATTCTCAGTAGACACATGATACTGTGCATTGAGGAATGTCCCATCCATCTGGCACCCACTGTCATGCCTCACTTAAACTCTGATAATTCATGCTTCAATTCTGTCTCATGTCTCAGTCAAGGTGTTGGCATTCCCAAGCCATCCCCTGAGGTAATGCCACTTCATAACCAATTTACATACTGATATCCCAGGACTTTTGGCAACAAAGGTTTATGGAATTTTAAAGTAGGATCGGGCCTTTTTTAATGTCAGTTCCCCAGTGCAGTACATAAAGTATAGTATTTATTCAATAATAAGAGTTAGAGAAGTGACTGAGCATAAAGCTTGCACTGTAAGGGGTTAATGGAATGGGATTTGTTGTGAAGATCACTGACTGCCTGTTTGTGTCTCGGTCTGGAACAGAGAAGAAATGCAACGAGACAGCATACACCTGCAGGAATGGGAAGTGTGTGAATGAGACACTGCTGTGCGACTATAAGGATGACTGCGGGGATGGCAGCGATGAACAGAACTGCTTCATTAATGAGTGTCTGAACAGCAAACTCAGTGGCTGCTCGCAGCTCTGTGAGGACCTGAAGATCGGCTTCAAGGTAACCAGCTCAGAGACTCCATCAAGGTTGCTATGGAGTCTTACCATAGCAACAGGTACAAAGGAGTTGATGAATGCCAGTGTAGAGTAGGAGTGTTACTGAAATGAGTGTGAGTACGGGTATGTGGTTATTTCCAGTTTTTATATTTCCATTTTGTAACTGGTATCATATTTTATATGTAAGATTTCTGTAGAATGTGTAGTGATTGTATAGTCTAAGTAATTCCCAGGTTGTTGCTGTGGTGTTTACTGTAGTTTATTGCTTGCTATGATGCTCAAGGTGGTTGCTAAGTGTTGCTGTATGGTTGCTGTGATATTCTAGGTAGTTGCTAGTTGTCGTTGGATGCTTGGAAGGGTGCTGCTAAACGGGTAGTTTTCATCACACCCTGTTGTTGTTTTTCCCACCCTGCAGTGCAGGTGTCACCCTGGATTTAGGCTGAAGGACGATGGGAAGACGTGTATGGACGTGGATGAGTGTACCAGCACCTTTCCCTGCACCCAACACTGCATTAACACACATGGCAGCTTTCGTTGTGCATGTGTTGACGGCTACCAGCTCAGTCCCTCAGACCCCACCATCTGCAAGTCCACCTCCGGTACAAGTTCAGTTCTAACCTCTCCTGCAGGAGGATCACTATTTGTGCAAATGTTCATGGACTTGACAAGCTGTGTGTGCAGTTGGACATCTGTGTCAGCAGTGGGTCCATCATGATGACTTGAAGATGCACCCATTGCTGACACAGATGTCAAACTGCACACACAGAATGTCAAGTCCCTGTAGAGACGTACTGCCAATAGAACAGGACTCTCTGGAGCACATAAACATGAACCTTTTGGCCTAATATCTAATGCTGGGCATGGGCTAGAGGGGTATAAAGCCCCCCAGCATTGAGCTTTGGGATGCATTGGGGAATTAGGGATGGGCTGGAATGGCGATCAGTGTTATGTAATGAAAATGTTATGAATTAAATTGATCTAGTTAGGAGAAGGTGGGTGTGGGGTCAAACAGCAGAACCGATCAAAGCTCTAGATTTCTCATGATCACTCTTCCTTCCTCCATTTAGATGAGGAGCCTTTCTTGATCTTTGCTAACCGATACTACCTGAGGAAGCTCAGTCTAGACGGATCTAATTACACTTTGTTAAAGCAGGTGAGACTTTAATATTCACTCTGTTACATAGCACTGCAAAGTACACAATTATAAAGAATCAGTTATATTTTATAGCTCTGTCCTGCAGTGTTTATTTTGTTTGTATGTGTGTGTGTGTGTATGTGTGTGTGTGTTTGTCTTGACAGGGCTTGAACAATGCTGTAGCTTTGGATTTTGACTACAGGCAACAAATGATCTACTGGACTGATGTGACGAATCAGGGCAGCATGATCAGGAGGATGCACATTAATGAAAGTAATGTTCAGGTAACGTTTTCACAACCTTTTGTTATCACACTCATATCACTCTCAGGTGTAATTTATGGAAACATTAAGCTGTTTTCAGTCAATAAAATACAAACGGCATCTTACTGATATTTGAACTTCAGATAGTTCTGGTGTTCTTTCAGGATTATTATATCCAATTTGGGACACAGAACTCTCCTCTCACCACAATAGCAGATACACTATATGTCCAAATATTTATGGACGCCTCTAATGAATGCATTCAGCAATGTCAAGCACCTGTTGCTGACACAGAGTACTGCCAATAGAATAGGACTCTCTGGAGAAGATTAACAAACATGAACCTATTAGCACAATGCCTAATGTCAGCCATGGGGTAGAGGGGTATAAAGCCCCCCAGCATTGAGCTGTGGAGCACTGGTACTGTGTTCTCTGGAATGATGGTGCTCCATCCAACACTTTTTGGGGTATGAGCTGGGGTGGTGAACATCTAATATCCTAACCCCACTAAAGCTTTCGCTTGAATGCAATCAAATCCTCACAGCAATGCTCCAAAATGTAGTCAAATATATATCTTATCTCTAATAACCACAAGCAGGATTTTTAAATGATTAAATACCCTTGATTTCAGAAGAAGCAATGAAGGGTTTCTATGCAGGTTCTCCACCGCACAGCGTTAAGCAACCCTGATGGACTGGCTGTTGATTGGGTGGGAGGTAACCTGTACTGGTGCGATAAGGGACGGGACACCATCGAGGTATCGAAGCTGAACGGGGCGTATAGGATGGCACTGGTCAACACTGGCCTGAAGGAGCCAAGGGCTGTGGCTGTGGACGTTCGGAATGGGTAACAGAGTTCATTTACTAATATTTACATACATTTACATTCACTGACAAGTCAGATGATATTGGTTTGTAAACTGGTTTGTTACCTCAGGGGATGGCTTAGGAACACCCACACCTGTATAAGATCAAATTGAATCCTGGGTCATGCAGCTTGCCATCAGGATGGGTGGGTACAGGGCACGCTCTCCCCAAACATAGTGCGCTGCTGGCCTGCACAGTCATCTGTTAGCCAAATCTTTTTCTGTTGTGTCAGAGCTGGGTGCTTCACATATATTAGAGGAAACATGTGCTTGTCTTCACGCCCCTAGTGTCAGAAGCATCGTATGTGATATTGGGAGACCTTATATGCTAATCTTTTGACCACAGGTACCTATATTGGTCAGACTGGGGTGACAACCCTCACATTGGCCGGATTGGAATGGATGGCAGTAACCGGCGTGTGATTGTGGAGGACAAGATAACCTGGCCCAACGGACTCACTCTGGACTTTGTCAATGACCGCATCTACTGGGCTGATGCCAGAGAGGACTATATTGAGTTTGCTAACCTGGACGGCACCAATCGACACACAGGTGTCACACCCTCTCACACACACTTCATCCAGTCACATCTTTGATTCACGTGTTTCTCAACCCTATTCGTGAAGGCGCCCCTGCTCTTTACACCCCCTGTAACTCTGAAACAGCTCTCTCTGGCTTTCTTAGGAGCAGGGAAACCCCTAAAACATGTAGAGCAGGGGATCTTCAGGACCAGGGTTAAGAAACACTGATTTAGAGTATACAGAGTTGTGTGTAAAAGTTTGCACACCTTGGTCAAAACACGTCTTGTTCGTATTTAAAGTGAAAATTGAGTTAAATAAATAAATGTTTGTTTTGTTTGTTTGTGAATCTAGTCTGTTTATTGTGTGCCTTCTGCAGTTCTGAATCAAGACATCCCGCATATTTTTGCCATGACCCTGTTTGAGGAGTTCATCTACTGGACTGACTGGGAGACCAAATCTATCAATAGAGCGCACAAGACCCTCGGCACCAACAAGACCATGCTGATCAGCATCCTGCACAGACCCATGGACATACATATCTACCATCCCTATAGACAGCCCGAGGGTGAGGGAGCACACACACACTTACACTTGCATACTTTCAGTGGGGTTTAGTGTAACTCGGGAGCAAATTAAACATTTCTGTCCTCCACTCTTTGAGAAGTCCCAATTTGGATGAACTCATGTTTACACAGAAACCTGTCTAAGGTGTATATCTAAAGGACCTCTGTGCTCAGGTGAATCAGGTTATGTAAGTGTATTTTTCTGTAGTGACCAACCACCCATGTCAGACGGACAACGGCGGCTGCAGTAACCTGTGTCTGCTCTCTCCGGGCGGAGGCCACAAGTGTGCCTGTCCCACCAACTTCTACCTAGCTGCTGATGGAAAGCAGTGCATGTCCAACTGCACAGCCAGTCAGGTACCCCCTGCCCCTTACAGACCACACCCACTATATCGGAATCAATCATGAGATTGATATCTTCTCTAGTTTGGACCTGAAGCTGATGGAAATGCTTTTCTCTGCAGTTTGTGTGTAAGAATGACAAGTGCATCCCATTCTGGTGGAAGTGTGACACTGAGGACGACTGCGGTGACCGCTCAGATGAGCCAGCAGACTGCCGTAAGTCCATCCGTTCTGTGAAGCGATCCAGAATGGCTGTGTATTGCTTATAAAAGACTTAAAGAATGATCATTAATAATTAGTATTTCACACCCAAACCACCCAAACATAAAGCCAAAATCCACTTATTACGATTGAAATCTCACATGGCTGAACCCTGTATGATACTTTCTAGCTCTAAATGTTCAGAATCAGTTTTTATGTTTTGGCTGTTACTGAGCAATAAAGAGAGCAGACTGGTGATCCAACATTCTGGAGCATTTTTCTAATCCTAAAAGAGGACATGAGGCAAGAGTACTAATGTCATATATTCCTTTTAAGGAACTATATGAAGGGAGGGGCTGCTTGCTGTTCTTTACTTACACAAGAGTTCAGATTTTACTATAAGAGTCCTGAAACTAATACACACATGATCAGAATTATTTAATTAACTCTAATTTATTTGTATAGCATTTTGTACAACTGATATTGCCATAAAGCAGCTTTACAGAAGTCCATAAATAAAGAGATCAATAACACATAAAGCATAAACCAAATGTGACAGTGTAAAGGAAGGACTCCCCCTGGAGCAAATAACCTTGGGAGGAACCTGGCTCTCAAGGGGGACCCACACTCCTCTGGTCCACATCTGCTGTAATGCTAATGATAATGGTTTGATAGTGGTCATAATAGCAATAAGTACAGATAATAATGACCTTTTGTACGTGGTGATGGCAGGTGGGCAACACGTCTACTAACACTTTGCAGTTAGTACTGTTCACAGTCACACACTCAACACACACCAGCAAGAAGCAGTAGACGATGTGCACGGCGTACTCTCTACCATAAACAACCATCCACCTGGGGAGTGTTGATGAACCGGACAGATAGTCCATAGCTGGGCATATAGACATACACTCATTCACACGCTAGGGCAATTTAGAGTAGCATGTTCCCCTGTTATCCATGTTTTTGGAATTGTTCACTCAGGAAAAGTAAAGAAATGAAATTAGTTGTGTTTAGATTTATAGGGAACAGAGAATGTAAACAGTACTGAGTGTGACAAGTGACACACCTAACGTAACATAAACAAGGCAGCACCCTACATCCACTCCACCATTCACGACCCTGAGTAATCGTGTACTTGCAGCAGCCCCAACATCTCAGTTTACCATATCACTCTCCTGAAACCATGTGGAAGTGTTCAGTAATTTCTAATACACTTAATTATGTGCTTTCTGATACTGTAAGCAATGTACGTACTGTGTTGCTTCATCCTGCAGCTGAGTTCAAGTGCAGGCCAGGTCAGTTCCAGTGTGGAACGGGTATCTGCACCAACCCAGCTTACATCTGTGACGGAGATAATGACTGCCAGGACAACTCTGATGAGGACAACTGTGGTACTGTCCTTTTTCTGACTGTATTCATCTTTACTCAAATGAACAGTGACAGTCATAACATACAGTGTAAACAATGGCTGTAACCATCGTTAACCTGACTGAGGGAGAATGTTTAACACCTGTATATAACAACTAAATACTCTATATGGACTATTGTAGCATTGCTGTGAGGATTTGATTGCATTTAGCAGCAAGAACATTAGTAAGGTCAAGATGTTGAATGCTCACCACTCGCCTAAAGTACTGGATGGAGTCATTCCAGAGAATACAGTTCCACTGATCCACAGCTCAACACTGGGGGGTTTATACCCCTCTAGCCATGCCTGGCATTAGGCAAGGTGTCAATAGGTTAGTGTTTATCTGCTCCACAGTCCTGTTGTATTGGTAGTACTTCTGTACAGGGGCTAGATAAGCTGTGTGTGCATTTGCACATTTGTGTCACTGAGCGCAATGTAAAGTAGTCAAATGCATTCATTAGAATAGGTATTCAGAAACATTTGGACTATGACTTTGTATGATGTCAACAGGAGGTCATGTTAACACAGACATAGTAAGAAGTAAATAGATGATTAATGAGCAGTTTCTCCCCAGATATCCATGTGTGCCTGCCCAGCCAGTTTAAGTGCACCAACCCCAGCCGCTGCATTCCTGGCATCTTCCGCTGCAATGGTCAGGACAACTGTGGAGAGGGAGAGGATGAGAAAGACTGCCGTGAGTCTCCACTACATTACTGCTAAAAAGACAGTTCAGGAAAATACTAAATAGCTCATAGCTAAAGCTGATTGTGATTTATAACTGATCACACAGCCCTGACAGCCCTGTCTGCTATAACCCTCTGCTCTTTTTCTCTCTGTAGCGGAGGTGACGTGTGCTCCCAACCAGTTCCAGTGCACCATCACCAAGCGCTGCATCCCACGAGTGTGGATGTGTGACCGGGATAACGACTGTGTGGATGGATCAGATGAACCTGCAAACTGCAGTAAGATTGCCTCACTTCACTGCACATCACTTTATCTGCAGCGTCACTGTCTTTTCTCCGTCCTCCAGCAAACGAACCTCCACTTCTCCCCCCTGTCTGCAGCTCAGATGACGTGTGGTGTGGATGAGTTCCGCTGTAAGGACTCTGGACGCTGCATCCCGGCTCGGTGGAAGTGTGATGGAGAGGACGACTGTGGAGACTCGTCTGATGAACCCAAAGAGGAGTGTGGTGAGTCTGCAGAGTCTGGAATATAAATCAAATAGACAAAAACAGACTTAAAGTTGATTTCTTTTCAATCAAGGCTGCATAATATTTCTCAACTGTGATATTTTGCTGTTCTATAATATATAGTGATATTAAAATATCACTATTATTATAACTTATTTACACACAACAATTTACACACAATACAAGTCATGATACACTTTGGGTATTGAAGATTGGACTACGATAAATTATATTTCATCTGGTAGATATGTTATGGATATGTTATGGAAAGTGCAAATTTTCCTTCTGTATTAATAAAAAGCATGATTAGTGACTAGCCTTGTTAGTGACTATTGTGTTGTGATTATTGCACCTGCACACATTGCAATGACGATGCTGAAACAATATTTATTGTTCTGCCTTAATGTAAATCTGCCAGTGGTTCCTTTAAAATCGATATTTTAGAAATTTGAGGTTTAAAATGACAGCAATGATGAGCTCATCAATGTAAATTACTGAATTGAGATAAACTGTAAATACTGTGTCATGGTTTTGTTATACAAAGGTGTGTGTATGTATGTGTATTTGCGCAGATGAGCGAACGTGTGAGCCGTATCAGTTCCGCTGTAAGAATAACCGATGTGTTCCGGGTCGCTGGCAGTGTGACTATGACAATGACTGTGGAGACAACTCGGATGAGGATGACTGTGGTAGGAACCTTCAACCAAGCCAAGCTTTATACTTTCAGTCCTTTAGTTTCTCTGTTGCCTTACACCTCCTCAGCTCTCTAACTCTACAAATACAGTCTGATCATTTCTGATTTCCTGCTCTAATGTTGGAACTTTATCATTAAACTCAGTATTTCTCCCACGTCTCAGTGCTTACAGCCATTACCGCTGAGAACTTCCTAAACTTCCACCAATTGACCTAAACATTATGGCCTTCAGATGCTGCCAAAACAGCCCCCTATGTGGTTTTCTGTGGTATCTCCACTGAGATATTCAGCAGATCCTGTAAGTCCTGCTGGTGGACATTAGGTTTGAGACTGTTGGAATATTCCTGTAGGGATGGTCTTCAGGTTCTGTTGTGTTTATTTGGATGTTCTTGCTTTGAGTATTTGTTTGTTGACAGTATCAGTATATTAATATGCTGCTGTTTATCATAAATATCCACCAATCACGTATCTGACCTGTTCATTACCTCTGGATTTGCTTTCATGTCATCTCTCATTCGTCTCACCCCATTTTATATTTTTATGCCTCATTTTCTCACCGGCACACTGGCGCCACACAGAGGTAGGTTTCATCTCAGAGACATCTGATCTCATCTGTGTGATTCTGACTCAGAGCAGATTTAAGAGTTTTATACAATATCTGTTTTTTCTGCATATTACTTTTTAGAAACCCACTCTGATTCCAAACCTCTTCCACCTCCTCCTCCCATTTTTGCCCCTGTAGCTCCTCTTTGGATCATTTTTATTGTGTGATTATTAGTGAGGGTTTCTGCATGTGCTCAGCCTGATTTACCAGTTTAGATTTTTACTGAATATTTACAGCTCAGCCTTTTCTTGTCTTACTAATTCTGCTCTCTCTCTCTCTCTCTCTCTCTCTCTCTCTCTCTCTCATTCTCTCATTCTCTGTCTCAGTACCAAGGCAATGTTCTGAGAGTGAGTTTGCCTGTACTAATGGTCGCTGTATTGCTGGTCGATGGAAGTGTGATGGTGACCATGACTGTGTTGACGGGTCAGATGAGGTAAATCTCTCTCTTTCTCTCTGTGATATAGTTTTCAGCAATGGTCTGCTTATGAGCACTCACACTATTTAACCGTAGCCCATCTGACTACATTATTACAGGAGAATGTCCTGCAGAACCAAACAACCTTGTACTGACCCTATCACATTATTACCTTCTTTAATTAATCCTGTGTGTGTATGTGTGTGTCCATCCTTCCTGCAGCATGGCTGTGATGTGAAGTGTGACAGTGATGAGTTTCAGTGTAAGAACGGACACTGTATTCCATTCCGCTGGAGGTGTGATGCTGACCCTGACTGTATGGATGGCAGTGATGAAGAGAACTGTGGCAGTGGAGGTTAGTCTCTCTAATAATAATAATAATAATAATAATAATAATAATAATAATAATAATAAATAAATAAATAAATAAAATTGGTAATTCTAATAGTAAACATAAAAATACCAATAACTATATAACAATATTTCTCTACATATTAATATTATATATATATATATATATATATATATATATATATATATATATATATATATATATGTAGTATAACACTATACTCTTATATAAAAAATAAAGCCTTACATTAAATTGCCCATATATACAATAATATATCGTTATACATAACAGTATACCCTATTATATACAACAATATAATATAATAATATAACCTAATATACTATAATAATATACCCTTATATGAAATAATATACAATAGCATATTGCAATAGTAATATAGCCTTTTATAAGACTCTTATATAAGCCTGTAAACCCTTATATAAAATAATATACCTCATATACAATAATAATAAACCCTTATGTAAAGACATACAGTCACACACACACAGCCTAAAATATGAATTTTGTAAGTTGCTGACTGAGGGGCTGAAACACTTTGAGGGGCGTTCAGTATTCAGTGTGTCTGTAGGCTGAATCATTTCAGAGTCAGAGTACAGATTGTGTAGTTTTAATGTACACACTTCTAACAGTCCATAACTGATGAACGAGTGTGATCTGAATACTAATTCTGCACTTGTCTGTGTGTTTGTGTGTGTCTCAGTGGGTCGACAGTGCCCTCTGGATGAGTTCCAGTGTAATAACACACTGTGTAAGCCGCTGGCCTGGAGGTGTGATGGAGAGGACGACTGTGGAGACAACTCAGATGAGAACCTGGAGGAGTGCAGTACGGTTCCCTCTTTCACACTTTTCTTCCTTTAATACAAAAATTATATCTAATGAGCCTCAGCTGTATGCTGTGTTTAAGAAGCATGAAGTAAATATTACATCTGTATGTAGATTTTTCTCTTTTAAATCTTTTAACATTTCCCATTATGCTGTAATAATACTGTAAATATACTATATATACACACTCTTAACTCTCAGTTGTATCTCATTCAAAAGGCAGTTCAGGCTGAAACACTCCTTATAACTTCAAGTACTTCACTGTGAATGTTTGGGGCTAAATTGGTGTTTTCTGAGTAGACAGATATACTGATATATGCCATTATGAAACTGCTGCTGAAACCTTTATTTTGTATCTCTCTTTCTGTTTTTCAGAGAAGTTCCAGTGTCTTGCTACTAGGCAGTTCCGTTGCCATAATGATCGTGTGTGTCTCCCAGTATCCAAGCAATGCGATGGTGTTGACAACTGTGGAGACAAAAGTGATGAATTGAACTGCCGTGAGTCCCCTCCACTTTGTTTTTTTACTGTATTTGAGAGTGTGTAACTCATTTTTGATATGTAAATGATGTCTTTCTCTGATTAAATAAACAACAGAGCTCCTCTGGAAGAACAATTACACTAGTAAACACAAATCCAACCAGTACACTTCCATTCTACCACCGCTAAGGGTCATGCAGAGAGAGGCTATTTAAGGCCTGCGCTGGTTAATCCTAGTTTAAATTGAAATCTATTCATTTCATATATTTCTTCTTCATGTTTGACTGCAGATGTTGTTGTCTGTTATTAAATTTGGACATTTTCAGCATTTTCTTTTACATATTATATATATATTTACACATAAACATGTCTTTCCTCTACAGAAACCCCCTCTTCAGCCTGTGGGAAAGATGAGTTCACCTGTAGTAATGGGAAGTGTATCAGCTCCAACCTGCGCTGTAACTACTTTAATGATTGCGAGGACTACGGGTCAGATGAGACCAAGTGCAACAAGAAAGGTGGACAACCACATCTGGCTTAAACTACAGCTACATTTCTAATCCAAGCTCTGTGAGCTGATTTATACGGAAAGTCAAATCCCTGAGTTTTAGTTAAAAGTGATGTTGGAGTACAGATTTCTATACTGCTCTACTGACCCTGAAAATATTTGCAGTTTAGTAAATATAATTAGTGTATTTAAATTAAATATACACTAATAAGGTACAATAATGGATGTGGCCAGTGTTTAGAGACTAGTCCCTCTGTTGAAGTAAAGCGGGGTTTTCACTGTGGAACCCTTTGATGTTCTGTTTTGGTTTCGGTGTACAAGTGTGAGTTGTGTATGTCCTCTCTGTTCAGACTCAAGCTTGAACGAGTGTCATCAAGACAGGAGTGTATGTGGGGATGGAGATGAAGCTCACTGTGTTGTGAACGGAACAGATTCCTTCTGTTCCTGCAAACCTGGATTCCAGAGAACAGGCCATCAGATCTGCACAGGTATCCCTCACTTGGGGCCCTATTATTTTTGCATTGCGGAGAACATGGACAGAATTGCAGAACTGAGTCTTAAAAATGGGTTCAGATATAAAAATATATGTTTATATGATCAGAGTGGCTCAGCAGTCTAATGCGCACTAAGATCCAAGGATTGCAGGTTCGAATCCCAAGTCATGCTACTTGCTATCAGCAGCCAGAGCCTGAGAGAGCAAAATTGGCCATTCTCTCTCTGGTGGGGTAGATGGCTTTCTCCCCACATCACCCCCAGTTTAACGCTGGCTGGACCACTTGTTTCGGAGCTGGGATCCTCTGCATCCAATGCAATGCTGGCTAGCCCTCTTTTTATGAAGCTAGTATCATAAAATTGGTCTTAAAATTATGATATCATTTATCACAATTATTTCTGGGACAGTTTGACATCCAAACAAAAACATTTGTCATTGTGAAAGCCCTACTCTTGTCTCAGTTGTCATAGCTGTGTTCCTCTCTGCCAGATGTGAATGAGTGTAAGCAGTTTGGAATTTGCTCCCATATCTGCAACAACACCAAGGGTTCTTACAAGTGCACCTGCCACAGGAATTTCATCCGTGTCAACAACACCTGCAAGGCTGGAGGTGAGTCTCTATTTGAGGTCAGTAACCAATTTCAAGGAACTGTTTAAGAAATGAGATATCAAAATTATTCTCTGCAACCTGAATCCGTTAATCAGCCAAGGTATGTGTGGTATCTGACAAGTGCTTCATTAGTTTAGAACGGGAGATGCTAGGCCAGTGTTGGTAACAGACTGCAGTTAGACTGTCAGCAGTTTGTTTATCTCTGTGAAAACAGCCTGTCTTTTAAAGCTCCTCCAGGTCTTCAGTTTAGTAAATGGATAAGATTGAGCTCATGGTGTGACTTACATACTTACTAGTCTATAAACACAAACAGAGCCGAATGCTGGAGGAACTGGAACCAATTTGACCTCAGCACACAGTGTGCTATCACTCTTTATACAACAGTTAGTTCCCCTTGCACAAGCTGATTGGTTGAGAATCCTTTGAGCCATGCTGTTATCTTGCCACAACACGTTGTTGTTGTTGCTCCTGTAGAAATGTAAATGACCAAAGCAAAAATGCCAAACAGAATTAAAAGCATCAAGATGTGGAGCCTGTTTCTTGTCAGCCTGATTGTTGGTCAGCTGCAGCCTGCTTAGTCCTCTCCCAGTTCTTTGTCTGTGTGTGGATGGAGAGCTCCTTTTATGTTTCACCTGGGACTCACTGTCCCCATTGGCCCCAGGGTGTCACCCCACCCTCCCCGCCATTCTTTTCAAAAGATTTCCGAAGTAAATAAATGAAGATAATGAAATAAATTGAGCTTGTGTTTAAAAGCCTATCACCAATAACACATAACAATGATTGAGACTTCGTTTGCACAGATTCCTGTTACAAACTGGACAACTTGGAAGACTTTTTTCTGAAATGGAAGGGAACAGGACTAAAGGCGACCATGTTTTCTAGTGTCAGTGGTTTGTTTTAAGATAAGCCAGAAATGTCAGGATGAAGTGAGGCCACGAGAAAGATTAGAAATAGTGGCATCTTCTGTGTTCAGAGTTTTCAGATTTTCTGAACATTGTGTTTTTTCTTTTGCAGGTAATGAGAAGCAGGTTCTTTACGTGGCTGATGATAATGAAATTCGCAGCCTGTATCTGGAAAATGGAAACTGGATTTATGAGCAGGCTTTCCAGGGCAACGCCAACGTTCGAATCGATGCCATGGACTTGCACATTAAACGCAAACGAGCCTACTGGACCAACTGGCACACAGGCAGGATCTCTGTTTATGATTGGTCATCCACCGGACCGGTCTCACCCAATTCCAACCGCCACCGCAGACAGAGTGAACCCAGAGTGACTGATCTGGAGGTTAGAGTTCAGAGGAGGCCAGAGAGACTGCCTGTTAATGTTAATGGTCATGTGATTTTGACTGGGACGGTGCAAACACAGATCCAGCAAAATGTTTCTTAAACACACAGTCGTAGTTACTGTACTGCCCTGTACTATACTGTATTTCCTTGCTCAGCAGTGCACCATCATGTTCCATCTCCTACAGATTCCTAATCTTAAGATGCCACGTGGAATTGCAGTGGACTGGGTAGCTGGGAACATCTATTGGACTGATTCAGGCCGGGACGTCATCGAGGTGGCTCAGATGAATGGACGCCATCGCAAGGTTCTCATCTCTGGCATGATCGACGAGCCGTACGCCATCGTGGTGGATCCGACCAGAGGGTGAGAAATTGTATATTCTTTATGTTTTATTATTTCAACTTTACAGATGGGTGGCATGGTGCACCCCATGTTCTTTGATATGTCTGTTCTACATATCCCGCTTTCACATCTCATTTAAAACTTAAACATTAAATAATAATATTTTGGGAGTATGTAAACATTCACTGACCTATTTTGTTTCTAACAGGACCATGTACTGGGCAGACTGGGGCAATCACCCTAAGATTGAGACTGCAGCCATGGATGGCACTATGAGAGAGACACTGGTACATGAGAATGTCCAGTGGCCCACAGGTCAGTCAGAGAGATTGCAGAACCTGTTTCAGAACAGATTCTGTCTCCCACCCAGTAGTTAATCAATGTCTCTCTCTCTCTCTCTGTCTCTCTCTCTCTCTCTCTCTCTCTCTCGCTCTCTCAGGCCTGGCGGTGGATTATTTTGGTGAGCGGCTGTACTGGGCCGATGCCAAACTCTCAGTGATCGGCAGCGTGAGACTGAATGGAACAGATCCAGTCATTGCCATTAACAGCTTCAAGAACAGTTGAGTTGTTCACTGACTTAATCTACACTATCAGACATGGATTAACTCTAGTTTTTTATTAAACATAATTATTCTCTAGGTTTTTAAGTTTAGGTTTATGTCAGTAGGAGCACAAGTCTTGTACAAATTATACTGTAGAAAAATAACAATTTTTGTACTCAATGTTTTAATTTTAGCTTAGTATCATATTGAATATCACCATTTCTCTTAAGTATATTGAAATATGAGTTTGTCAATCATATTTCATAACCCTACCCTATGTGTCCACAAGTGTTTAGAGACCCAACAATGCAGTATTTTTATTCGTTTTTGTTGTCCTTCTGAAACAGACAACAGACTGCCTTTAGCTTTGATTATAGCACACAGTCGCTTTGGCACCATTTCCACAAGCTTCTGCAATATAATATGCTGGAATATGATGGTGCCATCAGGGAAGAAAAATCCATTGATGGAATAACCTGGTTGTTTAGTATATTCAGGTAGTCAGTGAACCTAGACCTGACCAAATGCATCAACCCCCACGGGCCTGTACGGAAGGAACTAGGCATGAAGGGTGTATCACTTCAGCCACCTGTCTTCTTACCCTGATGTGCCCTCAAATCTGGACTCCTCAAACCACATGACCTAATAAAGCCCTTGAGTCTAATATATTTATGTTTCCTAGCAAGTTGAAGCTGCTTTGCTGGTTATCCTGACCGATTACTGGTTGTCTTAAGGCTACACAGCTGTTTAGTCCTGAACCCTTGAGTTCCCTTCACATTGTTCATGCAGAAAGGCTCTTACTTTCATTATTAAACATATCACTGTAACAGCCGTGGCCTGGTGGTTAGGTAACTAGCCTTGTTACTGGAAGGTCACAGATTCGAAACCCTGAACTGGCAGGACATTACTGAAGTGCCCTTGAGCAAGGCACTGAACTCCCCAGCTCCAATCGATCACAACCATTCAATATTTTTTCCAAGCACACTCCTTCCTCAAAGAGGATGTTTCCCCACTGTCCTTCCACTTTTTACTAATACAGTCTCCTTAGATGTTTAATCTGGTTAATGCATCCAATGGGAGGCTTTTATCTATTTGCTTAGTTAAATCCAGAAAGTGACCTTTATTGGCCAGGCAGTGTAAGTACACCAATGCCAATATCTTGCATTATAGCATGAACCTTGAGTGTATTATGCAAATAATCAATATTTACTTTTATATGAAGCTGAACTTTGTTTTGTATTCACCAATCTCTGTTCCAGTTATTCATTCTACCTTAAATTCTGCAGCAGATCATGTTTTCTTTGATTGTTTGAATTAATCCATATCTAAAACATTACAATGTACCTGACCTACTTACCTCCCAACCCATATACCTGCAGTACCTAGCAACACATATCAGTACCTAGCAACACATATCAGTACCTAGCAACACATATCAGTACCTAGCAACACATATCAGTACCTAGCAACACATATCATGAGTATTTATCTGTGTATCATAACGTTTTTTGTCTTTTCTTTTTTTTTGTGATTTACAACAATAATTTCTAAATTTCTATACTAAATCTAAACTCAGGTACTGAAGCAGAAGCATCAAGTACAAAAACATCCACCCTCTCAAATCTTTGGAAAAGATTTTTTTTTTGCATTTTATCATGCAAGCTTTTGGTCAGAGACCTTCTTCAAAGCATAAGGTATTAAGTGAATCCAATCTTATTAGAAATTTAAGAACAAAATTTTATCCTCATTAGTACACAGCACATGTGTGTTGTTGTATTCAGGTGATTCTTTGTTTATGCCTTGATGAAGGTCTTTGACTCTCTTACTTTAGTGTGCAGATGTCTTTGTACTGTATGCTTTACTACAATAACCAATGAAATATAGATAAATATATTTATATATAAATTAATCACAATTTTATAAACATATTTTTGTCTTGTTTTCCAAATTATTTTTTTTACCGTCACAGCAGATATACTGTGGGGCAAAAAGTATTAATCAGCCACTGATTGTGCAAGTTCTCCTACTTAGAAAGATGAGAGAGGTCTGTAATTTTCATCATAGGTCCAATCAAATGTGAGAGACAAAAGGAGAAAATAAATCCAGGAAATCCCACTGTAGAATTTTTAAAGACCTCATTTCCTTACACAAATTAAACCAGTCTCTCTTTCTCTTACAAACACTCCGTCCACACAGATCTGCACCATCCCTTCAGCATTGATGTCTATGAAGACTACATCTATGGCATCACCTACCGTGACAACATTGTCTTCAGGGTCAACAAATTTGGAAAAGGCAACGTGGAAAACCTGACCACTGGCATGAACCATGCTACTGACCTCGCACTGTTCCACAACTATAAACAGCCTGATAGTAAGTACTAACAGACATTAACTCACAAATCATGAGTGCAGTTTCTATGAGAGCTGAGCATCTACCTTTCAATTATATCAAGAATGGCAATTTTCAGGGTCCAAGCACTGAGCACTATTATAGCTCCATTAGAGCTCAAGTGAAGGGTAGTGTTTTATGAACATTCTCAGAAGATACCAGAGCAGATTAGAGTCAGTGTGAGGTTATTCTACAGTAAAAATTTATAACCTAAGTCTCTGGACTTCAGCAAATGATAAATG
The DNA here is from genome assembly GCA_034509495.1 of Acestrorhynchus altus. Taxonomy (NCBI): domain Eukaryota; kingdom Metazoa; phylum Chordata; class Actinopteri; order Characiformes; family Acestrorhynchidae; genus Acestrorhynchus; species Acestrorhynchus altus. Next base: position 12,938,744 of record CM067521.1, read on the forward strand.
ATCTGATCATTTTATTTTATCTGTGCGTGTGTGCGTGTGTGTGTGTGTGTACCCTAGTTACAAACCCATGTGACAGGAAGAAATGTGAGTGGCTGTGTCTCCTGAGCCCCAGTGGTCCAGTCTGCACCTGCCCTAATGGACACGTTCTGGACAATGGCACCTGTGTGGAGGCCCCAACACCCACACCTGTTGGTCAGTGTTCTGCTACATAAACATACTCACACTTTGTGTCCAAATATTTGTGGACACCCCTTCTAATTCATGTATTCATCTACTTTAAATTACATCCATTGCTGACACAGAAGTGCAAATGCACACACAGCTTGTGTTGTAGTGAAGTACTGCCAATAGAGTAGGACTCTCTGGAGAAAATAAACATGAAACTATTGGGACAACGCCTAATGCCGGGCGTGAGCTTGAGGGATATAAAGCCCCCCAGGTTTGAGCTGTAGAGCAGTGGAACTCTGGGACGATAGTGCTCCATCCAGAACTTTTGGGATGAACATGGCAGTTGGGGATGAGGTGGGGTGGTGATCTTTCTACAGCCTGACATGAATGAGCAGGTGTCATAATCTCTATGTAAACCTCTCTTTCTCTCTCGCTCTCACTCAGCTCCGAGTGTTCCGTGCACTCTGCAGTGTCTGAACGGGGGCAGCTGTGACCTGAACGCCAGGAAACAGCCCAAGTGCCGCTGCCAGCCCCACTACGGAGGAGAGCGCTGTGAGATCAACCAGTGCAGAGATTACTGCCAGAACGGAGGAACGTGCACTGCATCTCCTACAGGTACTCATTCACACTAAGTCAAAGGGAGTCACTTTTTTGATGATCTTTTTGTTTTATTTTAGGCAGTGATAATGTATACAGTGTGAATGAGATCAGATTTAAAGATGTTTTATTCAATATTTATTTTTTAGGCAGGGAGGGCAAAAAATATGCCCCAGGATTTTGTTACAACTGCTGCAGAGTTGCCTGGGCTGTTGAAACAAAATCCTGAAGTATCTACATTAATATGAGATACAAGGCCCTCTGAATGTTAAATGAATGATAATTATGTGCAATTGTGAACACAAATGACAAAAAACACAATTGTTAATTATTTATGTACTAATTTGTTTCAATTAGTCTGATTTTGTAGGGCAGCAGCATCATATTAATAAGTGTAACTTCCACAAATGACTTTTGCTATTAAAGAGGAAAACCAGCTGCATTTTAGCACCACCTTTTGTCTCTGCATTCTTTGTGGGTCTGTTTTCACTGTTAGTCATGACATAATCATGAATGCTTCGTTTCACAGAAGGACTCTAACAGCATTACATTAGATAGTAGATACTATGTTAGCAGTAATTGATCATAAAACATCGCTAGCTTGGTGATGGCTGTAGTGCAGAAGCAATACCGGCCTTGCACTTTTTCACTGCACTGATTGTTGAACTTGACTTATATATATGTATATATATGTATATATGTCTGTGAACCTCCCCCTCCGTACAGTCCTGATATGGAAAAGAACTGTAATGTTGCAACACATTTACAAAAGCATGTTCAAAGCATGTTTAGCCACACTCACTCATTCTACAGACTAAAGCTGTACCTAAAACTGTAGTCTATTCACTACCATCTACTGCAGGTGAAAACCAAGATCACTATATTAAGCACTATTATAGACAACAGAATTCAACAAGGTTGATTGCTGTGTCTTTTTCAGAGAAGCTTCAAACCAAACAATGTGTTTAATTGTGGATATTCCATGTCTAATATGTACTTTATTTGTACACTACATATTATGGTGCATTGTGGAATTGTGACTCTATAGGGAAAAGGGCACTGTTTCAGACACACCTACCATTAGTCATATTTTTTGTGTTGACGTTTCTCAGGTGCTCCTACCTGTCGGTGTCGAGTGGGATTCACTGGTCCCAACTGCAACCTGCACACCTGCCAAAACTACTGCCAGAACGGAGGCAACTGCACGGTCACCCGTGGCAACCAACCCACCTGCAGCTGCCCCAGCGATGTACTGGGAGATCAGTGCCAGTACCGTAAGTACCACTGCAGTACAACTTGCAAGAATTCATTTATATTTAATCCTGTAACATTACTGTACTACCTCAGTCCACATGCTTTTTCACTTCAGATGCTGCTTCTGTATCTCTCAGCTTGTCAAGAAAAGCATGTGTACAGCTGACCTTGAGAGTGTTTTCAAAGCATGGCAGGGGTGTACAAGTGAATTACACTCTCCACATGTAGGGGGAGCCCAGGAGAAAAAACAAAAACCATTCTCCATAATGCAGCTTTAAAAATTTGTATCATCTTAAAATAGAAAAATACACTAATTTGAATGTTTGTCTATATACTTTTGGACATGAATTGTGAATACACAGAGTGAATGTCGGTGACCGTGTCTACACTCTGGTCCTGTCTTCTGGCAGGTATGTGTGATGGTCTGTGTGAAAACGGGGGGACGTGTCTTCAGTCCAGCGATGGCTCCAGGCAGTGCCGCTGTCCCCCCCGCTTCATCGGCAAAAACTGTGAGGTGGACAAGTGTCACTACTGCCGCAATGGGAAATGCATTCCCACCAACAGCCACCAGCCGGAAGGAGATGTTACATGCAGGTACATACACAAACACACATACAGTGTTGTTGCTGCGGATGACTGGTGTTCACTGGTTTAACTGGTGTTGTGTTACAGATGTGATAACGGCCGCATTCAGGCCAGCTGTTACACCTGCGATGGATACTGTGCTAATGGACAGTGCTCTCTCAGCCCTACTGAACTTCCTCAGTGCAAGTGTGTACACACACTCACACACACACACACACACACACGCACGCACAATATATTTCATCCTGTTTATCAATGGTCAGGACCCCAAAGGGCCACCACAAAGCTTATAATATGTAGGTCAGGGGTAATTCTCAGCACTGTAGTGACACAGTTGCTGCACCTTGTAGAGACACATCACAGGACACTGTTGGTTGGATCTGTACATTTAAGCTCTGTTTCTGTTTCATAGGTGTCCACCTGGGTGGGAGGACCACCGCTGTGCGACACGCTCCCCCAATGTGAATGCAGAATCTGGTGGCCGTAAGTGCTGACCATTACACAAGAAATACCATTATAAGATTCTATGCTAAAAAAGTAGTAAATAACAAAAATGACAAAACCCATTTAAATAGACAAGCTATATACTGTCTGTTTTGATAGCTGATCAAGTTACTTGATGCCAGTTTGAGGATGTAGTTTGTAACAGATAAAACTGTTGAAGTTGCAATGAGAGTTACTCACTTAGTTACTCCCGTAAAATGTAGGACGTGGATTATGATAATGATGCAAGTGCAGCACTGATCACTGATCATTAATTGAGAGACACTTTAAACCATGATTTTCTGTGCCCGTGTGGGTGTAGGTACAGCATCCATAGTGATTCCTGTGATCCTGTTGCTGCTGCTGGTGCTGCTGACTGGTGGAGCAGTATTGTGGTACAGACGGAGAATGCGAGGGTGAGTGTGGTGATGAAGAACAGACCCTTTATAGTCATTTCTCCAACTGTCAAAGAGCAACCTTCAAACTTAAATGCCCCATATCATTATTAAAATAATGTAAATGCAGACATGTAGTCCCAGATGTTCAACTTGTAGCAATGAGTCCCACCCACTGAGCCAGACATGTAGTCTCACATATTTATCCTACACCAGTTTAGATCCACCCATTTAGTCCCACGTATTCAGTTTATAGGAATTTAGCCCCACCCACTGAACCAGACCTTTAATCCCACCTATTCAGTCTATAGCAGTTTAGCTCCACCCATTGAGTATTCAGAGTCCAGAGTGCACCCATACACATACACACACTCTCTCTCTTTTTCTCTCTCTTATGCTTGTTCTCTTCTCCTCAGGTCTGTCAAATCTGGTGGCAAACGGTCGCGGTAATGGCTACTAGGGTTTCTTTGCCATGATACCCCCCCCTTTTTTCTCTCTCTCTCTCTCATCTGAAAGTGTGATGCTGTGAATTCTGTGCTGTTGGTGTCTTCATTTTGTTCCTGACCCGTCTCTCATCACCCCCATCTCTCATTGAACAAATCCAACCTGGGGAGAGAATTTGGTGATCTATTGACACACAGCAAGAGAAATAGATCCAGCTCTGTCAGGACATGAGAACCAGCTAACCTGTCTCATCTCTGTTGACCCTGTAGCACGTCCCAGGTGCTCTACACCGAGGCTGGTTCTCAGAGTGGTCGCAATGAGGGGAATGTCTTGTCTTTTCAAACCCCAGCGTTCAGCAAAATGACAAGAACAAATACAGCAGTGATTCAGCGAGAACCTCCAGAACAAAGCTAAATTAGAACCTGGAGGAAGTGTCTCGCATTCTTCAGTCTAGTCTCTACCTATCACCTATCACAGAGTCAGTTACTCTATTTCATAATTGAACTCCCGTATTGATCCACTCATTACAATTATGAGAATATTTAAACTCACTTGGTCGTCTCCACCAAGACAAAAGAGGGACACTGGAGATGTCCTGCTGCCCCATGACAGTCATGACATTAGAAATCATCTCGTGAGCTAGAGAGTTACGTAGGGAGCTCATTAATAACACTGATCAGAACTATGTTTTATATAGGTAGGTGTGTGTTTTGTTGAGCCCTGGGTTTGTGCTGTTGTTAGTGAACGGTTGCTTTGATGCAGGCTTTTCCAGACTGTGACTATTGGTGGCAGTCTTGTGTTGTGGCTTATCACCATTTTGCAGCTGTGCTGAGGTGATTTAGGTGTCTGGAACCTCTTTAGTCCAAACATAAAGATTACTGTTCCTCTCTTCACTCAGGGCTAAAGGGTTCCAGCACCAAAGGATGACAAATGGAGCTATGAATGTGGAAATTGGGAACCCAGCATATAAGATCTATGAAGGGGAACAGGATGAAGATGTGGGAGAACTACTGGACACAGACTTCGCATTAGATCCGGACAAGGTGAATACTGGCCTCCTCAGGGGTCCTGGTCTACTTATTTGGTGCTTCACGGTTCTCCCTTGTTTCAAAGATACAAATTCGTCTTTTTGTTCTTTGTCTTCTAGCCGACCAACTTTACAAATCCGGTGTACGCCACGCTCTACATGGGAGGTCAAAACAGCCGCAATTCTCTGGCCAGCACAGATGAAAAGAAGGAGCTGCTGTCTCGAGGGGATGAGGAGCCCCTGGTGGACCCGCTGGCATAGACTGTCCTAGCCTCAGTCCAGAGCATTCAAACACACCCCCTTTGCCTTTTATCCAGTGAAACGACCAGGAGGAGAAGTGACAATACCGCGTGAACACTGTATAAAATGTACAAAACGAAGGACTACTTTTGTATGTGATCGCAGTATTATATTTTCTTCTTTTGGTCCGAAAAAAAAAACAACTTAAAAAAAAGCTACATTTTCTACACAATTTTTGAATTTTCCTTTTTTGTCATCCCCACCCTTTTACCTTAATAGCCACTACCTCTGTGCAAAACGGAATCGGGAGAAAACACAGTATGAGAAAAAAAATTGGAACAAATTAAATTTTTTATTTTTGTATGAATTGTATAGAGAAACAATATTGTTCCATCTCAGTAGTGCCAACTTGTTCTAGATCACAGCGTGAGGGCAGGGCCAGAGCCGAGCTGAAGTGTTTTTAGTTAATGTCGTGTGTCTGGGCTATCACAACGTCTGTATAGCACATGTAAAATGTCAGTTCCATATTTAGCATTTCCTTATTTTATTCCATAGTCCTACGTTCTAGCATAGCCGAAGCTTTTACGGTTCATATGCTGTAGAGGAACTACATCTGCAGGACAACTGTGTGCCGTTTTGTTTCTTTTTCGATTAATATGGTAAAAGTTACAGCAAAAATAACAAACAAAGAGCCATTGGGAAGATCCGGACACAGAAGCATCAGGGTTCTGTACTGTTCCTGCAGCCTGTGCTGATAGTGTCAGCATGTCAGGATGCGGAGCTCAGTTTAACGGCTTTCAGCAAAGTGAGAGTTTTGAGAATGTGTGGTTTTATTGCTTTCACATTTTTGCTTCTTTGCTTTTTCACCCACACAGCATACACTTGCAAATAAAAGTTCCTCATTGGTTCTTGGCTTGCATGCGAGTTAAGTTGGTCTAGAACCTCATTATGTGGGACGTTATGTGAAAGTTCTCTAAACTTAAACAGACTCACACTCGCATCTTTTTTTAATAAATGTTGTCATCCATTGAAAGGTTCCTTTGGTTTTAGAGGTTCTCAAACCAGTCTGTGTGTTCCATTTATTGGCTCCGTGCACTCTTAACAAAAATAGTTAACAGGTTCTTTAGCAAGGGTAATGGCTTTAAAAATAAGGTAAAGGACCATGTATGTAGTCAATCTCTGAATGTCAAACTTTTCTAAAGAACCCTTTAACCATTTTAAAGATGTATGGATTGAGGACTGTCATTTAGGAAGCCAAATGTGGTTCTACTACTAGATGTAAAAGATCCTTAGGGCTTACATATTTCCAAACTGATATTTCCAATCCAGATATTTGCCCCTCACCCTCTTAGCAAATAGGGTTCTATAATTCCAAAATGTTTTGTTACTACACAGAACCATATTTAAAAAGAAATGTAAATAATCATTTATACATTCAAGTGGTTCTCTGGGTGTCCATGGTTCTATGTTTAACCATTACCTTTACAAAAGAACCCATTTTTGAAAAGGTGTACAGATTGAGGACCTCTCCTTTAGGAAGCCAAATGTGGTTCTTCTTTTATTGAAAGGTTCCTTGATTGGGTTCTGTAGTTGTATTTGTTTTATTTGACTTGTCACTTTGGAAGAACCCTGTTTTTAATACTATAAGGAATGATTTTTATGCTGTAGAGAACCATTTAAAAAACTAATGTAAAGAACCATTTGTGGATTCCAGTGGTTCTCTGGGTATCTTATGGTTCTATTTATAACCGTTACCATTGCAAAAGAACATGATTTTAAAAGTGTACAGAATGAGGACCTTTCCTCTAGGAAGGCAAAAGTGGTTCTTCTGCTGAAAGGTTTCTTGGGGCTTAGTGGTTCCCAAACCAGTTCTAGGCAGTCCAGATATTTGCTCCACATGCAGTAAAAAGGGGTCTATGACTTGTTACAATGGTGTGAACCTATTTGTTATAATATGGAAACTTTTTTAAAAGGAGAGAACAATATAAGGAACCACTTGTGCATTCACACACAGGCCCTTTCCACCAAACTAACTCTGGTTCTTGAACTGGTTCCATTCGGGCTTTAAAGAACCTTGGTGCTTTTCAGCAAACCAGCCTACATTCACACCAGTTTTAGTGGAACCAAGGATAGTCACAGAATGCATCATCAACAGAGGGTGAGAAAATGGTGGAGCAAATAGAGTACCTGCAAGCGTTTGTGCTGTTAGACCTTTTTCTTCACGAACCAAACATGGATCAACTTTTTGCAAGAAGAAGATGCAGAAGACTACTGTACGAGATGAATGGAATGGTATTGCACCTTGCTCCTCTACCAGTTGAGATGTCCACAGTGGTTTGTGCTGAAAAATCTAACCTAACCTACTAATCTTTGGTTCCAGCTGCGAACAAACCTTTTAGGTTCCAGCACCTTTTAGTTTGTGGAAATGCACCAAAGGGTTCTGCATTGGTGGAAAAGGCCTAACAGTTACTCATTACCTAAAGAACTAAAGAAGCCTTTAACCATTTTAATGGTGTACAGACTGAGAGCTTCAGCTTTAGGAAGACAAAACTGGTTCTTCCTACCTTTTGGTTCCTGTAATTTTGAGAGTAGGCTTCATGTTGCTCTGCAGGAGGTGGATGGTCATACGTTTGCAGCAAAGCGAGACAATGTTTTCTGTTCTCTGCTCCAGATTCTCAGCCACGTTTAAGAGAGTATAATCACGTCACTTTCAAACCTGTTGATCATTGTTTCATGCATTGTTTGTTTAATTTCTGCGCAGTTGTATTTAAAGATGACCGCTTTTATAGTACGAAGTGCATGGAGGCTCAAACTTAGTTCTGGGATGAGAATAATGTTTAATTTTTCTGGAGTTCTTTACAAACTAAATAACATTTGTTATAAATAAAACAAAACACTTTAAACCTGCACTGTTTCAGTGTCCGTTTAATGAGCTTCATTCATGTTGTGTAATTTTATCCCCTAAAGCTGCTAATCAGGGTGAGGACTCATCTGGATCACATCTCATTCTCAAACATAACCTACATTTCCTGTGTAGATACTATCTCATAAACCTTATGAAGTAATAAATGTCTGCTTTTGTCTGTGACTTTTATTAGAAACCAGAAATCGCGCTCGGAGTGGCTCAGCAGTCTAATGTGCTAGAACTATGATCTGAGGATAACGGGTTCAAATCCCATGTCATGTTGTCTGCCAATCACAGCTGGTGTCCAAGAGAGCAAACCCAGCACTTTCGCCCAAGATGCCCAACAGTGCTGTAATGGTGACAGTTCAAAAAGAGGCAGTGGCTGACTGACGTGTGCATGTCTTCATACTGGTAGTGTTGGGAGTATCATATGTGATGTGGACGCCCCATCACAGGGTCATTTTCACTTTTCCATCACAGTTGATAGAATAAGCAAAGCCTCTGGTGGTGAATTTTTATTTAAATTTGACTTTTATTGTCAAACATGCTCATCTCATCATACTTTCTATTGAAACCTTAAGAGTCTGTTTTCATCCAGCGAGGGTTAATAGAACTGCATTTTTGATAATGTTTTGCATTCAAATGTTTCAAAGGGGCTAAATGATTCATCTTAGCAGTGCCTCACCACTTAGTGATCTCCACACTGTTGGTGGAGATCTTATTTATATTTCCTCATATTTCATCATATTTCATATCTACATAGGATCATAGATTTGAATCCCAGGTCGTGCTGCTTGTCATCAGCAGCCATCTGGAAGATGGTATAAGAAATTAGAAATAAAGAAAATGTCAGTTTTATCTCTGAGCAAACTAAGTAAATAATTGAAAATTATGAATTACAAAAAAAAAAAAAAAAAGAGAAACAACTGAAATGAATGTTTGGTGCAAATCTGAGCCATAAATGCCAATAGTGGCCCAGATTTGGAAAAGTGTGTGTGCTCTCTGGGAAGGTCTTCCACGGATGATTGAGAATGCGTGTTCTTCTGTATTCCTTAGTTGATGCCTTTGGCTTTCAGTTCATCTTTCACTCTCTCCAGGTAGTTGGGGTCTGGATAACCAAAACTGTGAAGAGTGCAAAGTTATACGGTTAATGTACATACACTTACATAAAACTCAGGTAAAGAAATCATTTTAAAAAGCACTGGCTTGTGGTCACTCGAGTATAAAAATTCCCTATAAAAAGAATGTCTCTGAATAAACTACAGCTGCAATTTGACACATATGCACTTGTCAAAAAAGGAGGAAGTCACCCAGAAGGAATCAGCCGATGGGAATGAAACTTGATTGGCAGGTTTGATATTGTGAAACTGCATGTGTGACATAAATATAGACAATCGCTGGATCTGCAGTGTTAGCATTTTGGAAACTGTGCAGAATCTTCTAGTAGTTCCTATAGCTGTCACTAAAACTGTAAGTGAAGCTCAGGTTCCCCTAAAATATTAAAAATTAAATGCTTAAATATGTATAATATACATATATGTGTACATTAAAATATACATTTTAAAGACAAGTTCATTAAGAATCAGCTACTTATCACAAATCAACTCAATTTTGTTAACTTCTTCTATAGCCACATAGCATCAATGCCATTGAGTTCAAGAAATCTTTACTTGATAAATCTTCTCAGAGACTGATGTGGTCTTTGATATTGTCCAGCAGAGGGCCAAGGATGTTCTCTACTGCAAGATCTCAATCCAGGGAAGTTTGATGACATGAGAGAAGTGTTTCCAGAGGCATTCCAGAGTGAAAAGTAATGGCCAATAATTTGATTCAGGGAGACTAAGGTCTGACCTTCAAGTCCTTGGATTTGGACAGTGCAAAGCCTCAGCTGTACAAACTGTTATTGTTAGTGGCAACAATTGCCTGTTTAAAAAGTCTTAAGTCTGGCAACACAACGGGCCAAGGCCATCTAGGCAGTCTAGCTCTACTGGCCATTGAGTGGACAGTGGATGCCTACTTGGTAAAATAGGGTCACAGGCCATTTTCTTGAAAAGGAATGGAGAGCAGAATTTATGCATAAATAAATGAACAAATATTATGACCATAGTTACAATTGCCACCTTTTCAGCAAGCCAAAACTGGACCCTGTGTGTTCAAACAAGGGGGAAGGATGTTTGGTCAACAGTGTATTTATTACAAAAAACAATGAACAAACAAACACATGTTCTGGAAAATGGACTGGCAGAGTAAAAACCAGACTGTCTGAGTGAAAACTGGACATGCAGCAACCATAGCCATAGAGAAGGTATACCAAGAAAAGACTCGCATGATCTCAGTCTACTGCAACACTTGGGAACACTTGGAAACCAGGTTCACCACCAGGTTCACAACCACACATTTTGAGGGACCTCAGTGCTCTGCTTGACTTGGAATGGGCACAAATGCCTGCAGGTGTCCTTCCATCCCCTAATTCAGTCCATGCCACAATGTCTCACTAGTGTCATATCAGGCAAGGGTGGTTATTCTCACTGTTAGGGAAGTGGTCATAATACTCTCACATGAAAATATATGTGCAATTTAAAAACATTTCAAAAAGGTTAGCCACTCTTACCATGCCGGACCACCAAATGGGCAGGTCTTATGGTGAATGTCATTCCAGATTACGGTGTTTTCTGCTCCGGTGGTTATGGACGTCCCAATGGTGAAAATCAATTTCTGTTCAAAAGCTCTGCACAGCAACTGTAGAACATGCTTTCCTTCGTTATTGTTCGGCAGGAAAGCCTGGCGCTGTGTCCCAGTGAAATGCATTCCTGGGTTTGGATGTTCATCCTAAATCATAAAGTTGTACAGACAATTATTTTGTGTTTATTGAAAAAGTGCATTTACAGTTTATCTTTAATCTCTGTGTAACTGAACACCAGCTAACTTAACAGACAGGACCGTGTCGCTTTCCTTTACAAATACAGACACTTTCACACCGATCACTGACCAATACTTTAACATCTTATTTACATAGAAATGAGTGTTCGGTGCTGTACGAGGGTGTGGCTGAAAGCAGAAACAGTGTGAGGAACTGAAAGTAAGATAAGATAATGCTTTATTAGTCCCGCAGTGGAGAAATTCACAATGTTGCAGCAGCAAAAGGAGAGCAAGGCACTCAATACAAGAAATAGATTGTACAGCATAGCATAGAATAGTACATACTGCATAGTGTCCTCAACATTATAAATAATGAACACAAAAAAAATGTATACAGATAAATTACAGATAATTGTATGTGGGGAGAAGTATTATGTTGTCTTAAAAAACTCTAATAGTGTGTGGAGTTTAAGTGTGTGTGTCTGTGGTCTGCTGAGAGCAGTGCTGGTTGTACAGTCTAACAGCAGCACGAAGGAAGGACCTGCGATACCTTCACACATTAAGGGAGAAGCAGTCGGTCACTGGAGGAGCTGCCCAGTGCTGCCAGAGTCTCATGCATGGAGTGGGAGTCATTCTCCAGCATGGATGTCAGCTTCGCTAACGACTTCCTGTCTCCCACCCCTGCAGGCACCAGTCCACAAAGTCCTGAATCAGTTTTCTGTACTCACTGTCCTCCTCATTATTTATGAGGAGGCCAACCATTGCAGAGTCACCAGAGAACCTCTGGAGGTGACAGGTTGGTGAGCTGTACATGAAGTCAGCAGTGTAAAGGGTGAGGTGCCCGTGTGCCCAGGCTGTACAGTGTTAAATGTGCTGGAGAAATTGAAGAAGGTGATTCTCACCGTGTTCCCAGGTGAGAAAGAGCTCTGTGTAAAAGAGAAATGACCGCATCATCCACCTGAATGCCAGACTGGTGGGCAAACTGAAGAGGGTCCATGGATGGGCCCACCAGAGGGCGGAGATGGGTAAGGACCTGCCTCTCCAGTGACTTAATCAGATGAAAGGTCAGTACCACCAGCCTGTAGCTGTTAAGGTCATTGGGTGCTGTGTACAGGTACCACACAAGATATTTTCCACAGTTGTGCTACTCTTCTCAGCTCAGACTCACATTGAACATGTGCTTCAACAACACCACAGAGCTGATCTGCGCAGGAGGATCCTGGCCCTGATGCAATGCAGACCTACAGCTTTCGTCGTCTTGCCTTAGCCCATTCCTCACCTGCGCCATTCTGAAGGACAGACTGAAAAAGGCAGGCTGGGTGCGAGAGTGTGTGAATGGCAGACTGGAGCTGCCAGCAGGTGAGTCAAATTCTTCATCGTGGGGGTCACTGCTGGTTCTCTGTGTACAAGAGGTTTGTACACATGCAGAAGATTGCATTTGCATTTGCAGCATTTGGCAGATGCCCTTATCCAGAGCAAATTACCAAATTGCTTTGCTGTTCACTCAGATATCCTTAGCTACTTAGAAGAGGCTAGAATCCAGAGATGAATGTAATGAAAGGGAGAAGGTCTGGTGCAATTTTCTGAAATAAAGTGGAAGGGACAGGGTGTAGAGTACAGGTGGTTGGCATAAAACACCACTGCCCTGTCAGCCCGAATTAGGTGAAAGCCGCCCAAAGATACGAGCATGTCTGTTAGCTCAGTTAGTCACGACCCCATAAACACCATGATACTACACTGCCGCTATTCCCTCTGATGCCACATCAGTGTTGGGAGGTCATCCATCTTGCTGAGAAACATCACGTTTCCCTTAACCACAGAGGGAAGAATGGGCTAGTAGCGTCTCCTCCGCACACAACGCAGCGATCCTGCCCAGCTGCCTCGTCTCCTCTTCCGCAGCTGGATGATGTTGTGTTGTGTGGCAGCAGAGCTGCATTTTTAAGCTCTAACAGCTGATCTCTGGAGTAAACAATAGGAGCGTGGCTCTGCACTGGATCTCCAGACACGGTTGTAAACAAAGAGAAAAGTAGTGCTGAAACTGTCCAAAAGCAGCCACGTTTTTCTGTTTCAACTGTGGTTGAAAATGATAAAATAACACTTCACAAAAAGGATGGATGAGGTAGTAGGTGTGGTTTAATTATTATTATTATTATTATGAATTAATGCTTATTCACATACAGCCATGCTTATTCGCTTAAAAATACTGAACTACACTGTAATAGTAACGATGTTCTTACCGTCTGAATTCCTCCTGGTATGAAGTATTCAATTACAATGGTGCCACAGTGAGGATAACCGGGAAGACTGTCACTCATGATGCTGTGGATCATCGACCCATCAGGCTGGTTTCCTCTCAACTTTCCAAAGATTTCCTTACAAAGTGGGCAGAATTCACCCATGCTCTTCACTGCCTGTTGCAGACACACTTGGCAGAACTCATGACCACACTTTATTTTCACTTTGTCAGTAAATCTTTCCAGGCAGATTGGACATTCATCATCTATGCTTTTAGTCTCTTGTGTCAAGTTTTGATCACTTGCTTTTTGGCCCATCCCACTGGCCTCTGTTTCACTTGTCATGCCACTGCCAACTTTATTCCAGAAGGACATCTGCTTCACTCTGCTTCACTATCAGACAAAAAAGTAATTATAAAGGTAGAAATGCCAGATTTTGTGGTGTAACTGCATACGTTTGTCATTTATAAACACAGAGGAGCAAAAAGGTTAAAAAAAAGTTGTTTTCTAGAAAGGTGTGACAAAGGTGTGCTGTTTCCCAGCCTTAAATTCTATCCCAAACAATGAATTTAAAGATTTCCTTTTAAAAACATTAATTATTTATTTGTCTACAAACCTGTTTTTTCATTTTATCTCATTAAAATCACATCAAGTTTCATTTAGGAGTGGATTCTGGGAGGTCGATTTATGCCTTTATAGAAGATACCATAATCTCACTATGACTGCCCTGGTTGATCAAAGGTCAAAACATAAAAGCTATAAAAAGCAGTCTTCCTGGATCAGGAGTGAGAACCACTCCCAGCCAACATGCTCATGTTTCACATGAGTGAAACCTGAGCTAGGTGGTTTCCAAGTGGGCATGGACTCCAAATGGATTTGCACATGTTACTGGGATCCAGTTGGGCTTCTCACATGGGTCCCACCTGGGACCAAATGTGCATTTGGCAGCCCAGATGGGCCCATGTTTACATTGGATATCACCTTTCAGTTACTTTGTATCAGGATACGATTTGTTGTCCATATCGCCCAGCCCTACCTGGGACTGCTGGGACTGATCAGCAACTGTCCAACACATTTCAGAGCTTGACATTTAACATGCAAGACAGTAAGATTCCAGTCAGCTGGAACTAAATCCTGGGGGTTTAGGACATGGATTATCCACCACTGACCACTTTGTTACTTTTGGCTCAGACTCAGAGCTTTTCTTTCTTAACAGTAAATTTCATATAAATGTGTTGTAACGCTGAATGATAACAGCCTGCTTTGTGAGACGTGAGACATTTCATCACATTTAGCTTATGTTACCTAACAGGCTGAAAAGAAAACAGGCTGAAAGTGTTAACACGCAGACTGTGTTAACACTCAGCTTTCCCCCTCTGTCCTGACTGAATACTGGGTTTAAGGTTCTGTATCTGACAGTCTGAACTCCTCAGCTGTGTGTGTGTGTTCTGTTACTTACCTAATCAGCTGGGTCTGTGGTGTGTGAGCTGTAGAAATCAGGGCTGCACTGCTCTACTCCTCAGTCTGATCTTCAAGGCTGAGGAGAAACTAAAAGTGAAAGTGTGCTGCAGTTCTGAGAAATCACCCCCCCCCCCCCCCCCCATCCAAACTACCTTCACTTTTATCCCACCTGAGTGAAATGAACACCATAAGTTCTCCTAACTTCATTTATTTAATACAAGCAGTTGCCTAAAAGTTTTAATGTTCAGCTTTTGTGAACAAATGGAGAAGTTTAAGTTAAATTTATTTGAGACAGAAAACACTTCTTGCTAAACCAGTCTGGCAGGCTCAAGCTGGTCAAACTGGTTGGTTTGCACATGTTACTGGGATCCAGTTGGGCTTCTCAAATGGGCACCATCATTACAGCCCACTGTAATCTCACATGGGTCCCACCTGGGACCAAATCTGCATTTGGCAGCCCAGATGGGCCCATGTTTATATTGGATATCACCTTTCAGTTACTATGTATCGGGATATGATTTGTTGTCCATATCGCACCCAGCCCTACCTGGGACTGCTGGGACTGATCAGCCACTGTCCAACACATTTCAGAGCTTGCCATTTAACATGCAAGACAGTAAGATTCCAGTCAGCTGGAACTAAATCCTGGGGGTTTAGGACATGGATTATCCACCACTGACCACTTTGTTACTTTTGGCTCAGACTCAGAGCTTTTCTTTCTTAACAGTAAATTTCATATAAATGTGTTGTAATGTTGAATGATAACAGCCTGCTTTGTGAGACGTGAGACATTTCATCACATTTAGCTTATGTTACCTAACAGGCTGAAAAGAAAACAGGCCCCACAGGCTGTGTTACCACTCAGCTTACATTCTTTTCTAGAAAGGTGTGACAAAGTTGTGCTGTTTCCCAGCTTTAAAAACAGTCCCCAGCATTTATTTCTTGTTGGGGTTCATTAGGCAAAGGGCTTCAGCTAGTTCAACCATAATACAGGGTTGACTAGGCCCCACAGACTGTGTTAACACTCAGCTTTCCCCCTCTGTCCTGACTGAATACTGGGTTTAAGGTTCTGTATCTGACAGTCTCAACTCCTCAGCTCTGTGTGTGTGTGTGTGTGTGTGTACAGTTTTTCAATATACACAAAATAATTATCTGTTCAACTTTATTTAGGTTGAACATCTAAACCCTGGAGCATATTTCATGGGGAAACAGTGCCAGGCTTACCTGCCTGACAATGCAGAAGGTGGTGCAGAGAGCCTTCAGAAACTGTATACAGAAGCTCTGGGCAGAGCGTCTGCAGATCGGGGATGTATGAAGTCACTTTCACCTCTGCAGGACTGAAAGCTGTCTCTGTCTCTGTGAGCAGTGTTTGTTTTTAATGATGTTCATGGTGGAGAACAGCTGCTCACATATACACTGTATGTGGATCTGAAGATCGACAGGACTTCAAATGTGTATTTCTTCATGTTTATATAGGTGTCGGGGATGACATTCCATGTTTCAAACAGTTTGTCCTGGAAGGTTCTCAATATCACTCTATTTTTGATTCTGAACAAGCCTTCTGACGGGCAACATCTTCAAGATCCTCTGTCAAGCGTTTGAACTTGGACACCCACATGCCTTTGTCAGCTATGTCAGTCAGATCCAGATCCAGATCCAGATCCGGCTTCAGATTCGGATCCGGATCCAGATCAGGTTGATTTACACCTGCCGGGTTTTGGCGGTAAACCGGCTTCCACAAGTGTGACGCTTATTTTGAGCGACGGAAAATAATGAAGTATAATTTTAGATCACAATAATCTTCCAATTTAAAATGAAAATTGAAAAAAAGAATTAACGCAATAAAATTCATTTAAATTAAATGCTTATAATGTATTTTCTGAGCCACGCGGAGCCGCGGTATAAAGATGAAAGTGCCGCGGGTTGCGACCCCTGATCTAGAGCGTTTTGCGTCCCCACTTCCAATTCGACCTTCTACAAAACGGTCCATTTTAATCCAGCCTGGATCACGTGCCGAGCCACAATGTGCATGAACCTGAATCAAGATTCAGATCGAAGAGTCGAGCAGAACGGCGAGTGAATCAGTTTGATTCAGTGAAAAAACACGTTCTAAAAATGCTCTATTTTAAGCAACAGTGGTTTGACAAGAATGAGAATGATACAGTGTGAAAAAGTTTAGCGCTTAAATCTGATTCAGCTGACAAAACGTCTTAATTAGTGTCACATCGCGACCCCCTGGTTAAGAACCCCTGGACTAAACCAATCTTGGTTGATGTCAATACTACAGGGTTCGACTAAGCAACCTCACAAGTGTAGGCAAAGTGCTGTATCCAGTTTCCTGGTGTTAACAGAGGCACTCTGGTGAGTCTTTTGCTCCCAAATCCCATTCATAATAAATTTACATACTGCTGTCCCATCACTATTGATATTTTATTGTATAACAAAACATCTAATTTATTATCTCATATATCTTCAAAATGAATGATTTAAGAAATAATGCAAAGAGAGCCTGGTTAGATCTACATTTCCAAACCAAACATACTACAAACAGAGCTTTCTCCAGAAACTCTCTCCAAATATGAATCAGATGGGAGTTACTGCTCAGGTTAGGGTGATATAAAACATCACACATTGTATCATGAATTATTCAGTATCTGTTGTATCTGTTATTTACTTGAAGGACACCTGATGTTTCTGAGTACAGATGAAGCTAATAATGAGTGGGTATAATCAAGTACTGTCTAACTTGAAAGTCACAGTGTCATACTCCATCTGTTCTCCATATGTTATCATATATATATATATATATCATATATTTAAACTCTGGAAGCACAAACATTCTTGTCATCACTGCAAATTACAAAGCATTTTCTGATCCTACCAGCCATGCTGTGAAAGCATTTTACTGACTAAACAAACTGAAAATGTTTTGAACAATAAGAGCCCATGGTGATGTGCCACAGACCATTTCACAGTGCTTTCACGTCTTTCACTTAACACTCATATGCATCTACAACCTTCTTTCTGAAGGCCTCAGACAGTTCTTTGGATCTCACCATGGTGATACATTCACTCAACAATCAAGATCAAACTAAACTCATTTCTGAGGTTTAAATAAGACACCCACCTCACAAGTCCTCTCTAATGATGGTCTAATTTTAGGCATTCCAAGTAGGAATAAATGTGTGGTGTCCTAACGTTCCTCACATGGAAATTGCATTTCTAATATTTACGTTTTTACATTATTTTGAAGAGACATGTTGTCAGTTTTATATGTTGAGTTATATCACCTCCATCTCACAATATTGTTCAAATGAAGATCAAATGTCCTGATGTATAAATATGTTCAAATGTGTCCCATTTCCTTTTTCACGACTGAATGTTGACCTTAAAATATTTACAGAATAAATCATGTGACCTCTTTACCTCAATAAAGAACATTAATGAGCACTGCTCAATTCATTTTATTCATTTAGTTATTCATTTAACTCTGATATCCTTACAGTTTTACTTACCCAAAAGTGGCGTGTGTGATGTAGAGATCAGGACTGCACTGCTCTCGGCCTCAATCTGCTCCTTTAAAGGTGAGGAGAAAATGAAAACAACCTGCTCCACAACAGTGCAGTGAGGTGCGATCCTGTCCAAACACAGAGCTCGGTTTGTTTGCTTGTTTGTTACTGATATTTTTACTAATCAATCAACATAACTCATTATTATGATGAACTACAGTACAATAAAACATCAGGAATGTAGGAGAACAGTGTAAATTTACTGCAGGGATATTTACATCATACATATACCCTTTAACTTATAAACTGTTTTTAAATATAAATGACAGTAAGTTTTAAACTTTTAACACCTGGATCCCTCAGAACCTTCCTCTGAGTACAAACTCCTCATGTTCAGACTGAGCTCTTCCCTTTGTAATTCCTGACCAACAGGCCACAAAAATGTGAGGATCCACAACATCTCCTCCACCACAGTCCTCAGCACTGCCTCCCCTCAGGGCTGTGTGCTGAGCCCCCTCCTGTTTACACTGCTCACATCCAGGCTTTCACATTCTAAAGGTTGCAGATGACACAGCAGTGGTGGGATGCATCTCAAACAGTGATGAGTCCAGCTACAGGCAGGAGGTGAAACACATGGAGGGTTGGAGCAGGAAGAACAATCTCTGCATCAACATAAAAAGGAGAAAGGAGATGATTGTGGACTTGGGCAGAGACATGGATTGTCTATAAACATCCGCTCATAGTCCTCAGAGTGTGTCCTGGTGGTCCTACATACATCTTGTGAATGATGAAGGAGATGTTTAAATGGCTTTCTTTATATGTCCCCTCATAGCAGGGGAGGAGTGAGGGGGTGGCTTATGGGGCTTGAACCCTGGAATCCTCCTCCTCTCCACTGAAGGAGACAAAAGAAGCTGCTTAAAATCTCCCTTAAAGTGGCTTCCAGTGGAGGATACATGACAGCATCCTACCCAGGCAGTCTTCTAAAGATTTTGGAATGAAGTTAATATGCTAGCTAGTCCAGTAGGGCTGGACTAGGGCTGCAGGAACCTGTCATGTGTAGAAATATGAAAAACCATAGCCGCCAATCCAGTTACAAGACTTACACAACAAAGCTTCTATGTCATACTTTTCTCAAGTTATTGATCCTGGATGAATAATAAGAAAATGAAGAAGCCCAGGTCCTGTGACTTTACTTGTATTTGTGCCTATGTTTCTTTTTATATATGCTCCAAAAAATAGTGGTGTAGTAAACATTTGCCATTTTCTCCAAAATGCAAGTGCAAAGGCTTCTGGAGATTTGTTTCATCACAACACTGTATATCAAGGGTGCTCACCCATTGATCCTGAAGATCTGGGTCTGAACAGGTGCTTCTAAATGTCAGAACTAACCTTTTCTGAGCTGGAGTGGTGGGAGATCACCAGGGCCAAAATTGGCCACCCTTACTGTATATAATGTTCTCCTTGCAATCTTGCAAAGAACATCTTTTTCAGGGTTGTCCCTACTTATTTCAGCAAGACAATGCCAAGCCACATTCTGCAGGTATTACAACAGCATGGATTCGTAGTAAAAGAATGCAGGTACTAGATGTGTGGCGCATTGTGAAGCACAAAATATGACAATGGACACCACGGACTGTTGAGCAACTGAAGTTGTACATCAAGCAAGAATGGGTCAGAATTCCACCTATAGAGCTTTAACAATTACTAACTGTCCTCAGTTCCTAAACACTTTTTGAATGTTGTTAAAAGGAAAGATGATGTAAGACAGTGGTAAACATGTGTGAACATGAGTGAATATTTGAAAAAAAAAAACAATAAAGTTTATCCATTTGAACGTTAAATATCTTTGTAGTGTATCCAATTTTATTTATGTTTTACACAACGTCCCAACTTCACTGGAATTGGAATTGTACACAGTTTATACTAATGGATTATGACTTAGAGAAGACACTAAAATAATAAGTAGATCTGTTTTATACATCTTTACAAGACTGTTGTTTTTTTTATCACAAGGCATGATAAATCTTAAACTTGATTTAGTCTGAATGAGTTTTTTCTCTGATTCAGACAATAAAATAATAGTGTAAGTAAAGAGAACCAAAGAAACTGATCAAAACAGCAAATTCAATCTAAAACCGAAAACTAAAGTAAAACATCACATCTTAAAGTAAAATAATATTCACTTTTTCATTAGGTGCCCTGAATTATTGCAATAATCGCAGAACTGCAGTTTTCTGAAGCTCCTCTAAATCTCTAAACAGGCAGGAGACCTGATAAACCCTCTGAGATCTAGATGTACACGTAGAAGAATTGAGAATAGAGACTGTGTGCTCTTCTGTATTCTTTACTCGATGCCTTTGGCCTTCAGCTCCTCTTTCACTCTCTTCAGGTAGTTGGGGTCTGGATAGCCAAAACTAAAAAAAGAGATCATTCAGGGGTCAATTTTGGTCATTTAAGAGTAAACTATAACATTAAGTCTCTATACACATTTTATATGTAATGCTCTTACCTTTGTGGCCCTCCATCTCTGCTGGTTTTATGATGAATGTCGTTCCAGGTGACCCTATTTTCTGCTCCAGTGGTCGTGGAGGTCCCGACAGTGAAGATCAATCTCTGTTCAAAAGCTCTCTGCAGCAGCCTCAGAACATGCCTGCCTTCTGCATTGTCAGGCAGGAAAGCCTGGCGATGTGTCCCACTGAAATACTGTCCAGGGTTTGGATGTTCATCCTAAATAATAATAATATTGTACAACTATTACTATTGGGTATTATTCAAAGATAAGTTCCTCCTGTCTGATAACCTAGGTCTGCTACTCAAACAAAGGTCACATATCTCAGTTCAGTTCAGTGCAAACAGTCTTTTTAAGTGAAATGTCATGGTTTCCAGTGCAGCCCATGAAATTCACCAGATTGGACTGAATTATAAGAGTCATATATATATAGAGGACACTCAAATTCTAGCTTACAGCATTTTTAAATTTGTAGTTAATTTGCTTTGCTTAAGAATTATTTAACAACATTGTAAATTTGGAGTGTTTTCCCAGATGACAAAGCATGTGACAATGCACTTATTGGTCAGACCTGTCTGGGGCAGAGGCAAGAAAGTAAATACAGAAAGATGTCCTATTGTTTTTTGGAACAGCATAGATGTCTGTGCAGTTTAACTAGGAGCCGTGACAGAGAAGGTATTTGTTCTTAGCTGTAGTGATTCTCTAATTGTTCTACCATCTTGATCTACACCTGCAGAGCCATTGACATTGACAATTGTAATGTTCTTGCCACAAACAAACTGCTCCAGAGTTCTTTTGGGACTGGAATGAGACTACCTCCTCTAAAGCAGGGGGATGAGTTTCAAAAAATCCATCCCTCCATCCATCCATTTTCTATACCGCTTATTCCTGAATAGAGTCAATTCAATCCAAATTGAGAGTTGAATGATCCAATATTGATTCAAATAAAGATGAGATCTTTAACCCTCTGAGTCAGTGCTTCCCCTGGCAGGAAAGATCATATATGTAAAGGGTGAAACTAACTATAGTTTGAATTTGTGAGAGAAACAAGGGGCATGTTTCAGTCTCTCAGTCACAGCACAAGCCTTGACAGTCCACTCATGAACAAATTCATATAGTAACAGCATGGTAATGTATCAGATCTTATTGAGGTGCACAGTTGCTGATTTGAAAGATTAAAAACCTGTTATTGTAACTGAAATATGTCTAGAAGTATCACTGTTTAATCAAGTTGAATCCAAACGGAAATCGAATTGAATTGGAACCTTATAAATTTAATTTGGGAAATCAGTGGCGGAACCCCGTCCTATTTTACAGGGTCTCAATGTGGTTGTTTTGGTTCACATCCAAGAGCAATTACTGTATTCACACCTGCCCAAACAAGCTGCAGCGAAGGTGAGAATGAACCAGAGTTCGATTTAACCAGTCTTAAAAGCACAGGTGTAAAAACACCCATAAAACAATGGATTTAACTGTCTATGAACACTTCTGGCTAAGAAGGTTATGAAGAATGGGGTAAATATTAGCACACTGATGAACTAAAGCACCTAAAGTATTACTAATGATGAATTCTTACCGTCTGAACTCCTGGTTGTATGATGTAATTAATTACAATAGTGCCACTTTGACGATAACCAGGAAGACTGGCACTGTTTGTTGTGTGGGTCATTGTCCCATTTGGCTGGTTTCCTCTTAAGGTCCCAAAGATTTTCTTACACACTGGACAGATTTCACCCATGCT
Source organism: Acestrorhynchus altus (assembly GCA_034509495.1). Taxonomy (NCBI): domain Eukaryota; kingdom Metazoa; phylum Chordata; class Actinopteri; order Characiformes; family Acestrorhynchidae; genus Acestrorhynchus; species Acestrorhynchus altus. The sequence continues at coordinate 12,961,155 of CM067521.1, forward strand.
CTTCACTGCATGCTTCAGACACTCTCGGCAGAACTCATGACCACACTTCACAATTTTCTCTTTGTCAGTAAATTTGTCCAGGCAGATTGGACAGTCATCATCTTTGCTTTGATCACTTTCTATCTCTTTAGAGTTTCCATTATCTTCATGTTCCAATGAGGCTGAATTTGCTCCCTGCTCTTCCCAATTGTGCCTACTAAAATATTCAGAATAGTCAAGTAATTTCTTTGTATTGTCATCAAACACAGGCTTTCCCACCAGATTCTCTATATCAGCTATGGCAGCGACTAAATTCCTTGGCAGTCCAACAATTTTCCAGATGCCATTTTTCTCATCTACACCAACCAAGTGGTGTCTTTCAAGCTCATTGCTTAGAGTCTCCATCTCTAAAGGACTGTTAATTGAACACGTGACCGCTGACATGAAAATCTTTTGGTAGAGATCAATGAAGACATTGAAGGCATGGCTTTCAAGATTTACAAGTTGATCATCTTTGGACTTTACTGCCACTGTAGAGGATCCTTGAACATTTTGAACAGAGAACTGAACTCCGTATTTGCTTTCAATCTGAACAAGCTGCTTTTCAGAAGTTTTCATGATCAGTTTCCAGAGTTCTTCGCTCATCACAATGAGATGAGTGTCCTTGATGTCCATTGCCAAGGTAGAGCTACTTGATGCAATGCTATTGTCAGTATCTATTTTACCAGTTATGCTATGGCCAAATGATCTTCCTATCTGCTCATCAGCATCCAAACTAATTTGCTTCTGAACCCCTGATATGACATTTTCAGGTCCACAGAGTAGGCATTCATCTGCTGACATGGTCAACATCATCTTAGCCTGGTCTGTTTGAATATTATTCATCACATATTTTACAATTTCAGAGTCCAGATGTGTTTGAGGGATGGGAAGTGGTGTTAGGCTGGTTGTGCTTAACCGGAACAGGTCTTCAAATGCCCGAGTAGCTTCACTCACAGAATTCTCACTTCCGGTCTGATCCACAGCAGCAACTGACACTGAAACCTCAGCATCTATTTTAACACCAAACTCATGCTGGATTTGGCTGAGCTCCTTTCTGTAGGCATGGCTGAAGTACCAATACGGATAGAGGGGGACAGTAAAGGCAGGTGGAGCACCACTCGTTGAAGAACTCTGAGGGATCTCTACTTGGGGATAATTTCTCACTGCATCAACATCCATCCCGGCTTCTGGTCCTCCAGCAATTTCACAAACCTCTCTGTAGAACTTTTCAACCTCTTCAAATGTTCCTTGATATAATAGTCTATTTCCACTTTGGTGTTTTTCAAACCTCTTCAAGAGCTCAGTTTGGATTTTCATAGGTCGGGTGTCTAAATCAACGACTGCATTGACAATCATGTCCTCCTAAAAATGTGGAGAAATCAGTTTAAACATATACATTTATTCATTAGAAATGTGAAAAAATGAATAAAATCATGGTCTACAAACTCTTAAATGTAGGACTTGAAGATCCATGGTTGAAGAGGAATTATGCTGCTAAACTCATTCAGAGTTGGCATGAAATTGTACTTCATTTTAGAGAAACTTACCGACCCTACATTCTTTACTGGGGTGGGGATGGGATCCTTTGGTCGTGATGTCTGCAACACAAATATAGCCATTCTGTTTACTATCGAAACCCACCAGTAAGCCTACATGGGTTTCCTGAGGTTGGATGATGGCCATTTATTTACCTACCAGTTCCCTCATCCCTCACAGTAAATTCATCACACAGTCTATAGATAACAACATTACGCTTAGCAGGATTTAGCAGTTTTTAATCTGATATAAGCACATCTGACCCACCAATCAAACTGTATGCACTCCACTTGAGTTCACTCATTTTAGTGGTTTCCTTGTTAAAAATGATAAATTATCATTATCATAAGGATGTTTTTTCAGCTAGAACTTACTGCAGTGGAAACTCTGGTTGAATGTTTATTACAAATATTAAAATTTAATGCTTACAGACATCACAGTAGGAAAAAAATCTATCAATTGGTAAGATTAAATATGATGTCATTATGTGCTGCCATCTAATCTCATATTTGTTACCATATATTTATGCAGTTATAGCTGGTTAAAAGGTTCTTCACATTATTGTATTGTTTAAACAGGAAACAGTTCTATATAGCAAGAAAATGGGTTTCACTATTGTCCTCAGTCATGTACTGTATAGAACCCTTTTTGCTTGTAGCGTAAAAGACTAAAGATGACCAGCATTAAAAAAGAAATGACTCAAAGGTCTAATGATCCAAGGATTGCAAGGTTCATCAGCAGTCTGAGTGAGCAAAATTGGCCACACTCTCTCTGGGTGGGTAGATGGCACTTACTCCATCAGCACTTACAGTTTCAGACTGTATGGATGGTAAAGGATGCTGTATGTACTGTGGTCAACGATGATCTGTCTGGGTGTAAAGTGCTAAGTGTGTGCAACTAGGTGGGGGTGGTTTTTATGATGTAATGCATGTTGTTGATGTATTAAAGTTATTAAAGTGTTTATGTTTATGAAAGTGTTTGTGTCTATGGATTGGATAATATGTATTGATCTCTCTCAATCTTTCTCTCTCTCATTTTACTTTTGGTGTGCAATTCTATTAGTATTTGGCTCTAAAGTCTTCTACCCACAGAGCTAACCCTTATGATCCCAGCCTTTTACATCCTAACCTTTATTATTCAGTGACACCACAATAAAATTTAGCTGACTTATTGTAAAGGTGTTTATAGAATGTATTGATGACGAATTGTATTCTGTGATCAGTGAGTCACCGCAGGAGTCAAGTATACAAGATGCCTTGTATAAAAAACACAGTACCTCTGGCACATCCACTTTCTTCTTTTCCACTAGAAGTTCTGGGTTTTGTGGTTCATTCACAGGTTTTGTGTCAAAGTGCACTTTAGCACTCTGCTTGAATTCCTTGAATGCTACAGTTGCAGTTTTTCCTCTTAAAAAGTCTAAAGCTAGAAAACAAAAATGTTTTGTTACTACAACAACATTAAAAATATATTGAACATGTGGCAAAAATCCCAACATTGCCAATCATTAACATCTGCTTTGTGACCCACTTTCCACACATCAAATGAAGCATTCACTACACCGCACCACCTCTTCTCAGCCTATAAATTCCGCCACACAACGTGCAGGTATTGATAGCATGATAATCCCTGTTCAGCTCCATCTGGAGGAGTCTGAAATTACTACCACCTTCAACACAATTTTTTAAACTTAGGGAACTTGTCGTGTACATTGCTTAAATCTTGAGGTTCCCACCAACCAATGACCATAAAAATTTAAATATTTAAAATAATGTTAACATTAGTAACATGTTAAACCTTTAATGTATATTAATGATTAGTGCACACATTAATGTAAAGTACAGTTTCTCACCTTTTGATGGCGTTATCTCCAATTCTGCCTGATACTTATTAGACATAAGTTGAAGCGTAATAATATTGCAGGGCTCTTTCACCTGCTCGGCCAGTATTGAATTAAACCATGTCTGAAGAGACATCTGCAGAATTGCTCTCCATCTTAATGGAAGTGGGAACTCGCAGTCCACTCTGATATTAAGCTTCCCAGTGTCTAGAGGGGCTGAGGGCTCTTCTGCCTCTCCTTTTTGATTCATATCCTGCAACAAAAAGCAGCAGGATTAAATATGGCACCCGAAACATTCAGGACACATACATTTTAATTAAGAAATGTACACATATGGATATCTATTTTTTTAAGTTCTCTCTGGAAAAAATATGATTTGGTTGCTGGTAAATAACAATTTAAACGTATTGCACTCGTTAAACACAAGATATGAACAAGACTACATATTCTAACTGAGATAAAGTTATGACACCCTCCCTGTCATGTAACTGTCCTGGTGATCTCCTGTCTCATCTTTGTTGTGTTTATCTCCCCTTGTGCTTCTGAGCACATTTCCTGTCTCCACCCACTCCCAGCTGTGTCTCTTGTGTCATCAAGTCCAGGTGTCAGTATTCATGTCTTGTTATTTAAGTCCTTCAGTTCCAGTCTGTCTCTGTCAGTCCAACTGTCATTACTACTGTTGTTACAAATGTTGTTGCCTTTGTCTACGTAATGGTTTAGATGGTTAGTGTAGTGAAGACAGTTGTGACCAGTGCTCAGAGGAGGCGCTATAGGCGGTGTGCTCGGGTCACTCCCTCACCAGAGGACTGCCCCTTAAGCGGTGGGGAGGGGGGAGTATCCAAGGGGTAGAGCTTCTAGCTGCTGCCACTGTTCCAAGGGCGGCGCCTGCTCTCTGTAGTTTATTGTCCACAGTCCTGGCCGTGTCTCTCAGGGGGTCAATTAGGGGACAGTATTACCTTGCATTGACCTCCAGAACTGTGCCCTGACTGCCTCAAGGAACTTTTTGGACATTTGCCAGTTCTGGGCCCAAGTCCATGTCTCAGTCTCAGTCCATGTCTTGCTTTTAACTGTGTCTGTTCCTGTCTGTTGTCTCTGTACCCATATTTGGTTTGATTGTCCCAGTTCCTGTCACTGGGTACGTGTCTGTCCCAGTCCACGTGTTTGTTCCCGTTCCTGTGACCAGTCCTGTTGTGTCTCCAGTTCATGTCTAGTCCAGGCTGCCCTGTCATTGTTCTGGTTCTGGTCCCTCTCCTGCGCCAGCCCCAGGGACTTTTGGTTTACACACCCTGGAGCTGCACGTCAGGAGGAGGCCTACTGTCACATACCTGTCCTGGTGATCTCCTGTCTTGTCTTTGTTTTATCTCCCCTTGCTTCTGAGCATATGTCCTGTCTCTGCCCATTCCTAGCTGTGTCTCTTGTGTCATTAAGTCCAGGTTTTAGTAATCATGTCTTGTTATTTAAGTCCTTCTGTTCCAGTCCATCCTTGTCAGTCCAACTGTCATTGCTTTTGTCTACATAGTGGTCTAGATTGTTAGTGTTATTGTAAGTAATCCGCGTCTTTATGTCTGTTTGTTTCATGTACATTAAATCCTCAACCCCGCAAGTACTTCCACCATCCTGTGTGTCTGTTCAGTTCACTATCCTGACTCTACCCCTAATACCCCCTTTGACTGAAATAACTTCAGTGTGACATTTCTTGTAGCCACCTACCAAACTCTGACATTGACCTAAGGAAATTTTGCTCCACTCGTCAACTCAAAATTCTTTCAACTGTGAGATGTGAGAGGAGTCTTGCATGTAAAGCCCATTTCAAGTCACTCCACAGCATCTTAATGGGATTAAGGTCTGGGCTTTGAATCTGACATTCAATGATTCTCCATTTCTAGGTTTTCAGTCAGTCCTAGTGGATATACTGGAATGTTTTATTGTCATGTTGTAGGGCCCAGTACTATTTCAGGTTTAATTCTTTGAAAGATGGTCTCACACATTCGTCAAGAACACTTTGATACACATTAATACTCAAACATGGTATCCTTTGACTCTTAGCTGGCCAGGCCATGCTGCAGCAAAGCATCCCCAAACCCAGAGTACAACAGTGCTGTCAAGTAGTTGAGATTTAACCACTGTCTGCTACCATGCTTTATATGTAACAATTCAGTAAAATCAATTTTGTTAAAAAGAAGACTCTAACCTGTGCAGTGCCTGGAAGGGCAGATTGGTGCTCCCAATCACACTTTTTGATGTAATCCACTGATCTTTGCCTAGTCTGATATCAATAAAAATTCAAAAGCAGATACAAACACATCCATACATATTTGGACAGTAACAAAATGTACACCTAACACTAACACCTCAATGGAATTGAAATGCATTAATCAATATGACTGAGGTTCAGATTTTCAGCTTTAAATATAAAGTTAACACCAGTACTACATTACTGTTGAGGGATTACAGACATCTTCCCAGCTCAAACTGGACAAGTAACTGGTGAAATCAATCTTTTGTTTTGCACAGGAGCTGTCTGTCACCCAAAGTCTCTTATCTTTTTCTGTATTATAGATTTCTAGTACATTAGCCTCAGAACAGCAGTTACAATTAATTAATAAAACTACAGACATCACTCATATCTTGGCTTATGTTGAGGTAAATGGATAAAGTTTTCAATAAATAGTTTCTTTAAGGAATAATACATTTAGACTGATATGGGCAGTATTTTCTGAGCTACATATTGAGCTACAGAAGTAGTAATATGGCTTTGGGTATAACGCAACATGCAAAAAGTTTCAGAACGGAGTTTTAAAGGCTCCTAATGGTGTCCTGTGATAATCCATCACATGTAGCTTGAATATTCTCACATAATCATATAAACTTGCACCCTACGCCATTACCAACATGACAAGTATGGCACGTAATACATTAATATGACCATTCCACTTTTTAAGGCTTAATTCTTCCAACTGCTTGAAATTTTCCCTAAATGCTACCAACACAACAACACAAGTCAGAAAGCATGTGCTTACAGTGGGGAATAGTAAGTACTCAATACATTTTGCAAGTTTTTCCACCTACAAAAAATGGAGAGGTCTGTAATTTTCATTCTATGTACACTTCAACTGTGAGACAGAATCTAAACAAAATCCAGAAAATCACATTGTATGATTTTTAAATAATGAATTTATTCATTCATTCATAATTTATATTTTATTTATTTATAATTTATCATTTATATTTAAGTATTTGATACAAACTTAATATTTGGTACAGAAAACTTTGTTTGCCTTTAGATCAGACATTTCCTGGAGTTCTTGACCAAGTTTGCACACAATGCAGGGATTTTGGCCTAGTCCTCCATACAGATCTTCTTCAGATCTTTCAGGTTTTGGGCTTGTCTATGAGCAGCATTGAGTTTCAGCTCCTGCAAAAATTTTCTATTGGGTTTAGGTATGAAGACTGACTAGATCACTCCAGGACCTTGAAATGCTTCTTACAGAGCCACTCCTTAGTGTGTTTCAGATAAATGACATACTGGAAGACCTAGCCACATACCATCTACAAGGCTCTTACTGAGGGAAGGAGGTTGTTGGCCAAAATCTTGCAATACATGGCCCCATCCATCATTCCTTCACTATGATGCAATTGCCCTGACCTCTTTGCATAAAAGCAACCACAGTTGGGATGGTGTTCTTGGGGTTGTACTCATCCTTCTTCTTCCTCCAAAAAGGCAAGTGGAGTTGATACCAAAAAGTTCTATTTTGGTCTCATTTGACCACATGTCCACCTCCTCTGGATCATCCAGATTTTCATTGGCAAACTTGGTGTCTGGACATGTGCTGCCATGAACAGGGGGACCTTGCATGCCCTGCAGCATAATGTGTTACTTTAAGACTGTGGTCCCAGCTATGGGGAGCTATGAGCTATTTTTAGATGATGTCAGTTGAAGTGTACCTATGTTAAAAATTACAGACCTCTCCATTCTTTGTAGGTGGGAAAACTTGCAAAATCAGCAGTGTATCAAATACTTATTTTCCCCACTGTGTATAGTGAGTCAGGTTCAGCAATAAGGCGTTAGAAGTTAAGAAGTTATTGTCACGTGCAGCTAAGCGTGAAAATTTCATTCTTGTGTCTTACAATGCTTTCCACCAAGTTTCATTCCTTTTGGATAATTCCTTCTGTCAATGAGTGTATAAAACAAAAGCATCACTTTGTTTGAAAGTATATCAGACAATATTAATACATATTAAAGCTTTTGTCCTTACAGAGTAGATCTACCCTCAGTATCAGCAGGTCTCCCACCACCCTAGCACATGTGAAAAATGTCAAGTTCTGTAACAACATAAATGTGTTATCTACCCGCTTTGCTGGTTGAAAACTTGCTTCATAAATTTCTAGCGGTTGGTGCTGCGCTGAAGTAACACCTGAAGTATCCTACACAATAAAAACACAGTTCAGTATTTCCATTCTGCTCTCTGGCAGACAGATAACCATTTTTCCCTCCTTAATTCACACTTGTTTGCTCTGTACTGAATTCACTGCATGCCCAAAATATCCAGACACCTCTTCATAATGGTTTATTCTATTTTTCTTGTTTTTCCAGTCTAATCACAAATTGCCATAATTAAGATGGTTCACTGTACAAGATTAACAAATGTTTAAAAATTTATGCATCTTTTTGTTTCTCATGGCCTGAGAGTCCTTTAGGTGCCTTCAAACTCTTGTCATTTTCCTTTTACTGAAAGTGGCTTCCATTTGGCCCTCTACCATACATGCCTGATTGGTGGAGTGCTGCAGAAATGGTTGTCCTTCTAGAAGGTTCACCTCTCTCCACAGAGCATCACTGGAGCTCTGTCTGAGTGACCATTAGGTTCTTGGTCACCTGCCTGACTAAAGCTCTTCAATCACAAACACTCAATTTCACTCAGATTTGAATGAAGGAGGCCACTGTGCTCAATGGGACCTTCAATGCAGCAGAAATATTTCTGTACCCTTCCCCAGATCTGTGTCTTGCTACAATCCTATCTCAAAGGTCTACAGACAATTCCTCAGACTTCATGGCTTGGTTTGTTTTCTGACTTTGGGACCATATATAAACAGATGTGTGACTTTCCAAATTATGTCCAATCAACTGAATTTAACACGTGTCAAATCAAGCTTTAGAATCATCTGAAGGATGACCAGTGGAAGCAAGAGGCATCTGAGCTCAATTTTGAGTGTCGTGGCAAATGCTGTAAATACTTCTGTTTGTTATATTTTTGTGCTTTTATTTCTAATAAATTTGCAAAGATTTCAAAGAAGGTGGACCAAACCTATTCACTGTAGCAGATGTCCCACACACAGAGATTTGAGACATGGCAACTCATGGTCAGGGAGATGTTACTCACATGAGGGGAGCCAGAAGACCCTGCTGAGTGCGTCAGATGGGGGTCTTGTTTATGGAACTGGCTCAGATCAGGGTATAATAATTTCTGAAAAATATATACAGTACATAAACATGAAGTTTTATCAAGGAAAAGTACAAAATAAAGCCTCTGAATAAGACAGTACTGGAATAAAGTTGATGTTTATGCTTGTGAGAAATCTGAACTCACAAGAACCTTGGAAAAGCAAGATCAGCATGCCCAGTGCTAAGTGTTTCTCTTGTTATTTTCAGTTAAACTGAAATAAACAGTCTAATGCACTGGTACTATGAATTCCAAGAGACGCAACTGGCCACATCACATCTAGTGTAATGTTCACCAGCACTTGTCTGTTAGCTGTTGTATCAGATTTGGGGACCTAGCACTTTCATCTAAGCTCATTGGCTGCCCAACAGTGATGTAACGGCAGCAGTCTGAGAAGAGGCATTGGCATGTGTCAGAAGAAGCATGTGCTTCTCTTCACATTCCAAGTGTTGGGAGCATTGTATGTGATGAGGAGTCTCCCCAGCTCTGATACAATGGCTAACAGATGTCTGTGCCAGCCAGCATCAAACGAAAGTGGGAAGACAGCGCCATCAATCCACCCAGAGAGGCCATGGTCAATTTTGATTTCTCAGACTCAGGCTGGATCACATCATTACACTACTGAGCCACTCTGAGCCCCTAAGACAAATTAATGACTATTTCATTACATAAACTTCTTAATTTCTCAGTTCAAAATCCCACATAAAAGCTTTAAACTGAAAGACCTGCGTAGAGTCTGATAATGCAGAGTGTAAAATCTATTCCTGCTCCTTGTAGTTACTGGTATAAAAATGGCCCAACAGGGTAATTTAGTGAAATTCATCAACATAAGTGTTCAGTCACAGCACCTGATCAACTGTGTGTCCATTGGCCAAGACCTGTCTTACTATGTAGCCCATAGGTTGTGGTTGTGTTCTAACAACATGCATGTAGCATTCCTGGAACAGTGAGTAATAGTGTTGTTATATGGGTGATTTATTATACTGAGTTAATATTAATGTCAAGCGATTCCTGTTCATAAATATCTTGGAAATGTTCTCTAGAGCAATCACTCACCGTTGGAATTCCAGCTGGATTTCTTTCAGTAGTTGTAGTTTGAAGATTATTGGAATCAGAATGATCCACATTCATCTCTGCAGATTCTGTTGCCTGTAAGAGATACATTTTCTTTGTTTTTTGTCATTATCTCAGATTCCCTGCACACTTCACAGAAGTGTGTTCTCTGGAAGCACTGTTGTAATCCATTCATTCATGGGGTCCACAACAGTGATCATACAGTAATCCAAAAACAGTTAACATATCTTATGAACTCCTTTGACATTTTTAACATATTAAACATATGGACATTAATTTTAACTATATTGTGAGATGAAGGGGATAGAGAAAAACATATTACTTAAGAAATGTCTTTTAAAAATGCATATCTTATATCTTCCTCAAGCCCCCTCTGATACAATACTTCTCCAGGCCTCTTCAGGCCCAGCTGCAGCAAAGCAGCACCAAACCATGACATTCACCTCCATGCTTCACAGTTGGTATGAGGTTCTTGTTCTCAAATGCTATGTTTGGTTTGCACCTAACATGCCTTCTGTTGCATCCGTCCAAAGCACATTGTTTCAGGCCTGTCTTGGTCTTTGTCTAGATCTTCTCTGTCAAACTCAGATTTTTCCCTGATGTTCACGTCCAAAAGAATCAAGACACCTTCTTTGATGGGTGAATCTGGCTACTTTACCTTTATAGTTTGATCACATGTATGTATCACAGATAGTTTGCATCTATCAACTGCCAATCAAGTCAAACCATTGAATGTCCAGTAGAGTAATGATTTAAACATCTCATCATATGTGACACTCACAGAGGTGTAAATGTCAACCTCCATTGGCTGTTCATGGGTGTCTTCAGACATGTTTCTTTCCTTCTCACTTCTACAGTCTGAATTCAAATCTGGAACAAGAAACAAGTGTGTTTACATGCATACCAATAATATAATCATTATATCTGATGCTTTAAATTAAACATTATTTATTATATATTATAGAATATTATTAAATGATTATTTAAACAGCACATCACAGTAAATTTCAGAATTTTCTTTGGGACCTATTTTGCTGTACAACCCCTTAACCCTCTACCATGTAAGCGCCACTGTAAACTCACTCACAAATGTTGTTCCTCCATTGCTACTAATTATGTTCTCATGCTCAGAGCTGTCTTCTGGTAATCTGTTGCTGACATGACCTTTGCAACCTCCATAAAGTGATAAACTACATAGTAATGATGTGCACCACCCTTGGCCTTCATGCTGGCCTGAGGTTGAAGCTTAGGAAGTTTACATTTAGTTCACTGTCCTTGCATTGGGTAAAAGGTTTTTTTTAGCAGGGACTGATATTCTGTTTGCACCATCAATCCTTCATAACCATACTTAGGCTTTCTAATGTTGGATTTATTAATTTTCATACCATTACAGATTTAAAAGCAGCCAAGCTGCATTGTGGTCTGCTTTCTCCAAACATAACATAAACATAATCAGTGTAAAGCTAGCATATACAGAACATAAAATAATATAACTATCTAATGACTTGTAATATGAAATTTGATGAAATTATGAAATTACTTATTTGTAAAATGCAAAAAAAAAAAAAAAAAAGCAAAAACTGTTAACCCTGGCTTTGGGAAACAATTACCCACTGACTGTGGTTTAAATTGATTGCCTTTTAACTCAAAAACAGGCTATCACAAGGTAAACCAACACAAAGATTTAAGTGGGAATAACTGCTGGGCTGAACTTGTTTTCACTTCACTCTTAGAACCCACAGTCTTCACTTTGCAGGCAGTTACATGCTGTATTCTTGGTTTCTCACAATCTCACAATCAAAGTCTCATTAATGTGTGATGAACTATAAGTGCTCAATACACGCTCAACCTCCATGCAGACTCTGACTGATCAGTAGGATGGGGCTTATGATGTGACATACCCAGATATTGGGTTACAGGAAAATTAAAAGGAAGGGCTGTTGCTAATACATTGTTTGAATTTCAGAATAAAAGTCCTGAGAATAGATAATACTAAAAAAAAATAAAAAAATAAATAATAATAATACAAATAATAAATCACATTTCATTTTTTATGTTATTTGGACTGTCAAATATTTTGGAATTATTGTTAATTCCCTTTTCAATCAAATCATTACAAATTATTCATCAAAATAATTGCATTTTTAGCTCCAAAACACTCTGGATGGTCAATTCCCAACAAGATGAAATGTAAAGTGTTTAAACGTCATTATAAGCAAACAAAATAAATAAATAAATAAATAAATAAATAAGCTAACAAACAAAAAGAATGTAGTTTGACCAGAACATTGTCAAAATCATACAAATATTTTAATTGTTTATTTTTACATCTCACATAAAGACAGTGGCCTGGGATCTCCTAAAAAATAATATCTGGCATGTGTCTCTTTTCTAGTATTTTATTAAAATTTCTTCACACTATGAAAACATCCCGCATACGTTAAATGAAGCTGAAGTGGTTGGTGCACCTTAAATGGTGCAGCATTTAAGGTGGAACGGACTAATGTTTCTTAACTTGTTTTCCTAATGCTTTGGGGTGTGTTTAACATTAGTACATACTATTTATTTCACTAAATGCAAGAATGTTGCTCTAGTAACTTAGTAAAACTGCATTCAGTAGTTTATTAGTCTTGTTTAGCTTTGACAGACACTCAGAATAACTTTCACTTTCGGTTCTTTTCCAGGAGAGAGTGAGGTTTCTCGAATTTCCTTTCTTAGCGCTCGGAGACATTTCAGCACATTTAGTTATCAAGTAAAATGTAAACAGGCCCACATGCTGTGTTAACACTCAGCTTTCCCCTGACTGTCCTGACTGGACAGTCAGACCAATACTGGGTTTGATGTTCTGTATCTGACAGTCTGAACTCCTCAGCTGTGTGTTACTTACCCAAAGTCTGTGGTGTGTGAGCTGTAGAGTTCAGGGCTGCACT